>JAXGGA010003987.1:0-94334 GCA_038373865.1 Uloborus plumipes | reverse complement strand
GCTTCTTCGTCGTCTTAAAGGCATTCCTGACCAACATGAACGCAATTCTTCAAATTTCACGGAAAAATAATACTCACGAGCTTCACAACACGCTTTTAAAACAAGCCTTATTTGCATGTTCTGAGTGACGCCAGCTGCGCCACACTTCCTACCAAATTTCGTTTATCTAGCTCAAGTCTTTCTTGGTGTTGGGATTTTTTTTCCGCCAGTTTAATTGCATTGTATAATTAGGGACAACGTCCAGTAACTGTTCAGTCATCATAATGGGGGATTTCAATTTTGCGGGCATTGATTGGAATAATTCTATTCACCCTAGTAATGGCAGAGAAGAGGAGTTTTTGAACGTAATTGGCGACTGTTACTTAGATCAGGTTGTAGCTCAGGGAACTAGGAAGGATGTAATTTTGAATTTGGTTTTCTGTAACGTTGAAGGTTCTGTTCAGGAGTTATGTGTAGGGGAACATATTGGGGATAGTGACCATAATAGTATTAGGTTTGGGATAAAATTTGATAAGCAAAAAGATAAAAATTTTAGGTTTGTGCCCAATTTCAAAAATATCGACTTTGTTGCGCTTAGGCAGAGTTTAAAGGATGCTTTTTCATCAGGATTAAACAATGGTGATGTAAATCTGCAATGGATAGAGTTTAAAGAAAATCTCGCAGAAACAGTTGAGGATTTTGTTCCTTTCAGGAGAAAAGGTATTAACACTAAAATTTGGCCTATGTGGTTCTCCAGGGAAACCAAAAACGCTCTAAATTGGAATCAAGCTACTTTTCATCGGTTTAAAGAAACTGGTTACTGTGCAGATAGGCTCAAGTGTAGTGAGGCAAGGCGTAATTTTAAATCTTTGGTACGAATTCAGAAAAAAGAATTGGAGCAAAGGCTAGCAGATAACATTGACAGGAATCCTAAGAATTTTTTTTTGCTTATGCTAATTCTGGAAAAATTCGAAGTAGTCAAATTGGGACATTGGTCGTTGGGCAAGGTAACTTAATTCAGAACGATAGGGATATTGCTAATGTGTTAAATAACTTTTTTCTCAGTGTTTTTAACGATAACTGTATCTCAACAATTGACACCAGGGTGACACAAGCTACCATACAGCTTCAGGATTTTGTTTTCTCAGGGGACGACGTTTTATTTCAGTTGAAAAATCAAATCAACTAAAGCTCCGGCACCAGATAATATTTATCCAAAAATTCTAGTTGAATGTGCAGAGGAATTGGTTTACGTTATTGTAAATATTTTCAATGCTTCGTTTAACTCAGGGATAGTGCCAATAGACTGGAAGCTGGCTAACATTACGCCGCTCTTTAAGAAAGGGTCTAAGTGTGATGCAGGAAACTATAGGCCTGTGAGTTTGACTTCAGTGGTTTGTAAAATTTTTGAAACTTTAATCAAAGTCGAAATTATGAACTTCTTAGAGACTAATAGTTTGATGACTAGTATGCAGTATGGTTTCAGGAAAGGTAAATCCTGTGCTACTAATTTGTTACATTTCTATAATAAGGTTACTAAGGCTTTGGATAACAAAAAGTGTGTGGATGTTGTGTACATTGATTTTCAAAAGGCTTTCGACAAGGTGCCTCATGTTGCTCTTCTCAGCAAATTAGCTGATATAGGAGTGGGAGGAAATTTTTTAACTTGGGTTGGAAATTGGTTGACTGGAATCAAACAAAGAGTAGTTGTAAGGGGAAATTTTTCTAATTGGAGTGAGGTTCTGAGTGGGGTTCTTCAGGGATCAGTTTTAGGGCCCCTTTTGTTTATCATTTTTATGAATGATATTCACGAGAATATTTCGGGAAACATGAATTGTTTTGCTGATGACGTCAAACTTATGGGGATTGTAGATAGTGAGGAACAAGTGAATCAGCTGCAAGAGGATTTGGATCACATTACTAAGTGCGCAGATAAGTGGGGTATGGCAGTAAATGTTGGGAAATGTCAAGTTCTACATTTAGGTCATGGAAGCAAAGATACAAGCTATTATCTACTAGGCTCAGCTGTAAGTCGGGCAGAAAGTGTTGTCGATTTGGGAGTTTTAATTAATCATGACTTCAAATTTAGTCAGCAGTGCAGTGTAGCAAGTAACAAAGCCAACAGGATGCTGGGGTTTATCAATACATCTATTTTAAACAAATCTAAAAAGGTTCTTCTGCTCCTTTATAGAAGTTTGGTGAGACCTCATTTGGAATATACTATTCAGTTTTGGTCACCACATATTAATAAAGATATTAATTTGCTGGAAAGGGTTCAAATGCGGGTTTCAAGGATAGTAAATGGGCTTACAGATTTAGATTATGGTTCCAATCTTAGAATGCTTAAGATGCAGTCTTGAGCAAAGGAGAGTCAGCGGGGACATGATCCAATTGTTTAAATTTATCAAAATGAATGATGTTGATGGGCTAAACTTTTGTTTAGAAAGCAGGACAAGGGGACACTGTTTTAAGCTATTTAAGTCTCAGGCTAACCGAGAGGTGAGGAAAAATTACTATTTCAGTAGGGTTGTGAGTACATGGAACAGCTTACCGGAGGAGGTTGTTAGGAGTATGTAATTTGACTAGGACTAGCCTAGTTGGGCCTAGAGCCTGTAGCTGGTCGCCATCTTTTGTATTTGTATTTGTATATCGTTGTACTGACGAGTCTTTTTCTAATACAGTATTTTTTTTCCTATAGTGAACATGCTATTTAGTTCAACTTTATAAATTAGACAGAGTTAGCTGGTTGATTCTCATTTTGTAGCATATCGTTACATTTGAAAGCAGAATTTTCCATCTTACAGGTAATTTGCCTTTATTTATGTTTTTTTCAACCCCTCAAAGCACGATATTTTTCGGACAAAATCTAAAAAATGATACTTTTTTTTGTAAACAGAAAGTGAACATATAGGTATAGTCCAAATTAGTTTTCTAAATTTCATCTTAAAGGAGGCAAGCAGGAAGCGAGGGGGATGGTGAAATTATTCGAATTCCTCTTATATTATACAAACTAGCTGTAAAAGATTTGATTATATTTTTGTTTACAATTTCAAATATGAAAACCTAATTAAATTAAATTGTCACTATTAAAAAGCATAACTAGCAATGCAATATAGAGGGCTCACCAGAACACTTGAATATTGCTTGCATCGTGTGGTCACTTATTTTGTTAAAACGTGGCAGCAGGCAAGCATTGAAGGTATGAATTAAAAATATCCAAAACTGGCTGTAAAACCCTAGATAGATAGAGCAGGGATGGTAAGTAGCGGAAACGGTACTAAGGGAGAAAGCGGAGTGGAATAAAAAATTACCCCATCTTATTACCTTTAAAAAATACCCCCAATTTTGTAGAATCAGCATGCCGCGCGATGCATAGCACAAAAGTTAATCACGGTGTCTCCAAACTTCGACCATCATAGTGTAGCAGAAAAAAGAGAGATTCGTCTGGAAACACATATCGCACCCTTGCTACAAAAGTGCCACAACTCAAAAATTGTAATTTTTGAGTTATGACAGTCATTGGACGTAGTTTACACGTCTCTACCAATACTCAAAAGAGCCAGAAGTTGCATTGAAAAATCAGCCGTCAGAGAGCAGTTATGGCGTTTTGTTCTTATCAAGATGCATAGGACCCCTTCCCCTGAAATGCCATATCTTGAGTTGTCGTCCAGGCGTCGTAGAGTAACGTGCATAACTAACGATCATAGTTTGAGATGTATCGGTCTTTATATTGACAAATTCAAAAATACTAAAATATGCGTAGTCAGTCCGGGAACAGTTTTTTGCAATTCCTGGAAAACGTAGTTTTTTGAGTTGTGGCACTTTTGTAGCAAGGGTGCGATATGATATGCCTTTCAGATTTTCATTTTCGTCATTCAATGCCACATTGCAGACGCTAAACCCTGTGATTTAAGGCCAAGGGCAAGAAGCAATGGACGCTTTGCTGACAGTTCACTGTACTGTACTGTACACAATGTCGAACTGCGCGCAATATACCGACAACCATTCATTAAAGCTGGGAGTGATTCATTGAGATGTCATCTGCCTTCAGCTCGGTGGATGTCTATTCCAGACTGAAGAGTGAGTAACAAGGACGAAACTGCAGTCTCTGGTTGGCATAATGAGGCTGTCGGTGTATCGTATGTAGTTCTATCTTATCCTAGGCTTGAGGGCGGTACCTTACTGCTTGACATCGAACTATTAAAAATATCGTCATGATGTCAAAAACATTTTTACTTTAGCAGGGGCTTCTCTTTTCAGAATATAACAAATATTTTTTTACATTATAATAGGTCAGAATGTCAAAACTAGAATTACTTTCTCTTTTACTAAACTTCTTAAAAAAAAAAAAAAAAAAAAAAAAAAAAAAAAAACATGTATATTGTTACAATGTTACGTAGCTCATAAATAAGGTGCACGACATTTCTCCCTTTTCTACCCATTTTATAGAATTTATCGTTTTTCAAATAAATATGTACTGGATACTTGCTGGACTGTACTATACTGTTGCGGTGTTTTAAGTGTTTTACACTTAAAACGATGATGAAATGTAGAAACTGCCATTAAAATCACATTTTAAATTTTCTTTTTATTAAAGTAAACTAAACTACTTCATTCAATTTCAATTGCTTTATTAGTTTAATTTAAAACCATTGTAAAAAGTTACAAATGCTATTTTTACCAATTTTGGACCGTGATAATTTGAAACATTTTATGGTAGAAAAATACGAGGAAAAAAAAACGAACAAATTCAGCTCATATTTCGCAGCTTAAAATCCTGTTTTACATTCTTAAATCAATGAAAATTTTAACAAGGAGTATAAATATCATTGAAGCAATGACAATGCACCTTGAGCATAAAAAATAAGAAGCGGATTTCAAAGCACAAAACGGATTTTATTTTTAAAACAACTGTCCATAATAGTGCCATTTGCAAGACAGCAATTTCTTTATCAAAATGTGCAGCGAAAATTATTTATGGATCGTTCTCAGAATTTGCTTACATTTGCTGTCCGGAGGTTAAAAAGACGATTTTAAAGCATAACTTATATTTTAAATTCAATACGAACAATTATTTTCTGAAGCAATACCCCCCAAAAAAATTCTATCACTCAAAAAATTATTGAAATTTATTTATTTTTATATAAGTCTTTAAAAATGAGAATCAAAGCAAAAACGCTTGTCCATTTCCAATTTTCACAAGTTCAACTATTTTTTTTATATTCTTAATTGTATAAAAAAGTAGGGGAGAGTGGTAATGAATGGGCCACTTTTTGGTTTTGAATTTTTGTAATTTTTTCTAACACTTTGTTTTAACTCTAAATTGGTGTTTTAGTTACTTTACTTATCTGGCTATCTAAAAAAGTCATAAAAGTTGGATTAGCACCTGTCTGGAATGAATTATAATAGAAAATAAAAATTTTGAAATTTGGCCCATTCTACCCCACCTATGGGGTTGAATGGGCCATCGAAGGTAATGAATGGGCCACTAAATGAATTCAATGAAAACATGTGGATTTGATCTTTTATTTGCTGAAAATAACAAAATAAATGTGGCACTTGACATGATGATACAAAATCATACTGATTTAAAATTATATAAACATCAAAACTGATGCATACCAATTGTAGCAGAAAAATGACTAAATAATGAGATTGTAAGAAATAAATAACATCAAATATATATATAAAAAATAACAGATAATACATACTATGATTTAACAAAATTTATATATTTCAAAAATAATATTAAAAATCACTTTCAAAAACTTCATCTTCATTTTCAAACTTGTCAAAATTCAAAATTTTTTTTTTTTAATTTACTAGACATCGGGAATAAGAAATATCTAACTTAAGTTACCAAGAAAGAAAATGAAATTGTACTGTGAGGAATATAATATGAAGGAGAGAGGGGGGCTTTTTCAAGCCACGGAATGCTACCAGAGGTCTATTGTACTATAGGAATATAATTATAGATCTGCAAATTATGTTTAGAAGTTACTACAAACCTATTTTGACAACAGTAATCTTTATCTATGACAGTCAGTTGTGTTTCATATTAATGCGAAAATCCAAAGAAAAGGAAGAAAAACAATATTTAGGTGGCCCATTCATTACCATGACATAGTGGCCCATTCAGCCCCACCTATACTTTTGGAATACATTTAGGTTTTTTGAGTACATTGAATTTAAATAACATCAAAATACATCTTAAAGTTAGTTTATAGATATGGAAAGACTAACTTACACATATGTATGCAGTGAAATACTTGGTACATTTTAGCCAGGAAATGTTTTACTAAAAAGGGAAAAACTTACTTTTCAGTCAGATTCTTGATCATGCCACTCTAGTTTGAAAATGGCTCAGCGCAAACGAATGAAAATTGGATGAGTTTAGTAGAACAAATAGCTACATCTATTGGTGGCATCAAAAAAAATTCATGAAAATACTTTTCCATATTTTGTTAGTGGCTCATTTATCGCCATGGCCCATTCATTACCACTCTCCCCTACATACATTAAATTATTTTTATATATTAACTATTAGTACATGGTATTCATAATGAATATTGACAATAGTATTTTTTTTTCATAAAAAAATTTATGAATATAGTTTGTCCGGCAGTTCTTGTCAAGTCCGTTACTCTAAGATTATTTTAGCTAAAAAAGGTATTTATTGCAGTCAAAACACGTATTCAGTTAACTTAACAAACTAGTGAAGTAACTATTTCGTACTATGTTGTTTTCCTGAGTTGAGAAATATTGCTGTGGCATTTCGCACAAGATTTCTTAAAGGTGTGTATTTTTATTCTTTGTCAAGTCTGTTATCAAAGATTTTAGTATTAATTTTTACTTTTTCTCAACTTTTATCCCGAAATATTGCTTATTATACAACTCTAAGAAAATGCATATTGTTGTTTAATTTTTAAATTCGACAACCTAGCCATAATTTGACATTTTGAGATGAAATGTCAAGTCCGTTACTGGACAAATCCCTTACCAAATGTCATGTCCGTTACCATATAGTTTTTGATCAATATTTTATTGATCACAAACATCGTTTTAAGCTTCAGGGACGCAAATAATTTCAAATGAAGTTGGTTCTAGGAGCTATGATATAATTTAAAAGCGAGATTTCATATTGATTTTGTATAGTAACGAACGAGAATTTTCCTTGCAACTTAAAGTTTTACAACAGCATTTGAACACTTAATTATGCATCAAAGTGTACAACCAATTACTTTTTCACTCTTAAAATATGTGACAAAACATCTGTTAGTGATTTTAAAAGATAATAGCAAGTTAAAAAATTGCTTAAAAATTCTGAAATGTAAGCATACATTGAAAATGACCCATATGCAAGCTCGCAGTGCCCACGCTCTTTTTAAAAACGTAAGTTGCATGCGTCCTCATTGATTACCTTTTATACAGTCTAGCGCGATCGAGGATTCATGTTGTTCGCGGAGCCCAAATTTGATTTAGCGAAAACAGCAGTCGACGAGCAATTTGTTCCGAAGCTCAAATATTTACAAGACGAATTTTCGAAACCTAACGAATTTGGATTACAAGAACGAATTCCGAGGAATCGAAGCTATTTATATGCTCGTTTTCTTTCCACGTAAAAATTGAGGCACTGAGTAATTAAAACCCCTTTGGAACATCAACGCTGAGTTATTTTTATTTGCTTACCCATAAAATCGAATGTTTCTACACATTATTTATGTAAATATTACACAAAAGAAGGATATAAAAAAGGCAGGGGAGGTGTTACAGTTTGATTACATTATGCAGCACCTCCCCCTCCCATTACCGTCTTCATGATTAGCACAACAAAAATGAATATTTTGATTAAAAGAAGATTTTAAATCTGATGCAAGTTTCACCACTAAATATAGCCAGGATTTTGAGTCTTAACCCCTTCCAGGCTCATTTTATTTCGGGATTGCGGATCAAAAAATGTCAATTTTTTTATGCTTAGTTTCATACGTACATATCTTTTTAAACATAATAGCATCATTCGCATGCAACATTTCCTACAAATAAATGTAAAAATATCTATTTAAATAAATGAGTAATTTCGGGATTACGGATCAAAAAATGTCAATATTTTTATGCTTATTTTCATACACACATATCTTTTTAAACATAATAACATCATTCGCATGCAACATTTCCTAAAAATAAAAGTAAAAATATCTATTTAAATAAATGAGTAATAAATGAGTATTTACCTGTAAAGTTGGCTTTCTGTATGGCAGAAATCATTATACTTTGGAGTTGTCGCCTACTCTGATCTTAAATCTACAGCTCAAAACACTGTATAGTTATGTTATCTAGTAGCAACAATAGTAAATAAAAGCGTCCGAAACTGTAAAAGGGACATGTGAAATAATTCTGGAAAGACTGGTTGTGCAGTGTTAATTTTCACAGTGCACGAGCTACACTCGGGATGAGCCAGAATGGAACATTTCGCTTGCCCGAGTCCAGCTCGGAAAAAGCCGGGAAGAGGTTAATTCTACACTGTAAAAAATTAATATTTTTACAGTATAATACAGTTAATTTTATAGTAATAAACTAAAAATTTCTAATTTTACAGTACTAAACAGTGAAATTGCTAATTTTTGTCTATTACCGTGCATTTTAGTTTTAAACTGGAACCTCGGCTGCCAGTATTATACTGTTGTTTTTGCTGCATAATATTGCTAAATTTTACCGCAATAAACTGTTAATTTCTAACTTTACAGTAATAAACTGTCAAATTCCTTGTTTTACAGTTTATTACTGTGCATTTTACAGTTTTAAATTAGAACCTCTGCTGCCAGTATTATAGTGTAAAAACAACAGTTCCTTTTTGCAGTGTATAGTTTTATGTTATTCAATTCAGATTTAGTAGTTTATTTTTTTTTTAATCTGAGAAAAGAGACTGTCCTCTTTCTTAGTTTTTTTTGACGAAATTCTAAGTATCAGAAGTGTCTTTTAGAAGATTCCGATGCAAAAGTTTATTTTATATGTTTAACTTAGTACTTATAAGACACACTTGAAATATCACAAAACACATTAAGATAGAAGAAACTTGTATTAACTAAGTTAATGTAAATAATTAAATGAGTCACACAGTATTTAAATTTATTTTTAAGTAACAAAATAAACTTAAAGGTTAAAATATTTTACATTTTGTCATTTACTTATGGCTTTACACGATTTTTTGCTTTTCTATCTTTTCAGTATAATTTCAGTTTTGATTTGTCGTCGTAAATGCTTCAAGCAGATATCCTAAGCAGTCTACATACTTATTCAGTCACAGATGACATGTTAAGAGAGCAATCTACTAAACACTACTCGATATAATTCAACCGCGACGAGATGGCCGGTGTCAATCAAATGAGAAAACGAGTCCATTCTATAAAATAGGTAGAATTTCTACCCATTCAAATTCCCTCATCAATTGTGAATCCCATTCCTCAATTTTCATCTGCGTATCACCCCTTCCTAAAAATGGACAATCCTGAAAAAAGGAGGAGTCATAGGCCATCTCTGCGAAGTTGAATTATAGTTTCCATTGTTTGACAAAGATTTTAGGCTTATCAACAGGACTTCCATTTTGCAAGATTTTTTCTTGATTAAAAGGGCAAATGGATAACGGTGATATGTGACAAATTTTTGAAACGTACTTTTTACCATGGATAAAGAAAAGTCCATCAGTCTCATGTCATCTTAGTCACAGAAATGGTTGGTAACTAAGAATATGACCCGGTTTAACCGGTTGAGAAAAATCCATTAAAAAAAATACGCAAGCTTTTATTAGAAATTTAAAACATTGTCACATATCGCCTTTATCCACTTGCCCCTTCAATTCAATTTCAAGAATTTGTTATTGTTTAATAGTTACTGTCTTTGTTTTTCTATTGTTGAAACCTTCTTTGCTGCAGTTTTTATTTTTATTTTTTCATTTATTTTTCATTTCTTCAAACTCATGTAATATAATCTCTCTCTCTTTCTTACTTTCTCCTCCTTGAGGCACCCCTTCTTTTCTCCAGCATGTGAATATATCTAATTTCTTGTATTTTTATCTGGGAGCACGGCCGTGTGACCGCCAAGTATTGCAAAAGCAAGCCAAGTCGATCATTCAAACAAGCGCACGGCAGTCTTTACAGGAAGCAACTCAAGCCATTTTCGACGCACTGTAACTTTGTTGTGGATAAAGCTAGAAACCTAAGTGTTTAGAGGCTAAGAGAACTTGCGCTAGATAGTTATCCTTGCGAATTAAATTTCATTTACTCGAATAGCTTACTAGTTATAAGGAGTCAAAATTCGTGAAAACTAAGAGTATTTTTGACTTCTAGCAATCACACGAACCTAAAAAAATTACTGCAGATAGGGTTTATCTTGTAATGGAAGGAAAAATTGCAACATTCCGAAATTTCACTCACGTTTAGTAGCTATAGAATTTCTTTCTGTTGTAGCTACTTTTTTACCGACAGATGGCGCTCACTCGCCACAGAAAAGAGAAAATGCTTATGCCGCGCGCCATGAATTATTTTCAACTCAAAATAGACGGTTAGAAGTTGAAACGAAGGCATTTTGATTTTTTCGAATGAATATTAGGATTTCGATTACTTGGATTCTTCGCAAATTGTCCTTATTATGGCCAATTTTCCTGACTCGCACAGATTAAGTACTAATGTGTAAAAACCAAAAAGCAACGTCTAAAAGCACAAATAAGTCAAGTTAAAAATCGGCAAACATGTTTCAAAGGCATAAAGCCTCCTTCTTCAGTGCCAAGCAAGAAATAGAAAGAACCAAAGTACCGGGAGAGCTTAAATAGAAAAGGAGCAAAAGCTAAACCAATCCGGTGTCAGCGTGTGCCGAGCCCGGATTTGGCGTTGCGTTATCAAAAAATTTAAACGTATAAAGTAATATTGGCGAGATGTGTGGAACTGCAAAGGATTCGTTACAAATATTACTTAAATTTTTGTGAACATAAAAGGCTTCTAAGAGATCTAACTGGCCAACAGTTGAAGGTCTGAAAATATTTTTAGCTTCGGGGAAAACTAATCTCTGGCCTGTGTCCCAACAGTGAATAAACTGAATATCAAATTGGATACGTCGGACAGACCAGACGGGCGCTAAAATTTATGTTAAAGGGACACGAAAATTTTGTTAAAAAGAAAGAACTTTCAAAATCCTCAATTGCGAAACTCTGTTGGGACAGAGGCCATAGATTTGTTTTCTCTGCAGCTAAAGTTATTTGCAGACTATTGGCGAGTTAGATTTCCTAGAAGCCTTTCATGTTCACAAAAATTTAAGTAATATTTGTAACGAATCCTTTGCAGCTCCACACATCTCGCCAATTTTACTTCACACTTTTAAATTTTCTGATAACGCAATGTCAAATCCGGGCTCCGCACACGCTGACACCTGATTGGCCTAGCTTTTGTTCCTTTTCTATTGGAACTCTCCCGGTACTTTGGTTCTTTCTATTTCTTGCTTGGCACTGAAGAAGGAGGCTTTATGCCTTTGAAACATGTTTGCCGATTTTTAACTTGCCTTATTTGGGCTTTTAGACGTTGCTTTTTGGTTTTTACTTATTTGCGCACAAAGTGAACTGTTTTTAATAAGTGTTAATGTATTTCGGCCTATGTCTTATTGACAGAAATCATGAAAAAAATTATTCCAATGATCGAAATATCTCTTTTTTGCTTAAAGTACAACTGATAACCATTGAATAGTGATTTTTCAAATTTCTTTTACATGTTATTTTCCTTTTATGTATTAAAAAAAATACTGTGTTTGTTCTCCGTTGTAAAATAAATAGGGGCAACGATAGCCCGATCGGTCAGGCGTCGGACTCGTAACCGAAGGGTCAGGGGTTTGATCCCATCCGATCAAACATACAGCGTGTTCCCTAATGGTGGCTGGGGGACCGTGACACCGAAATTTTGTCTAAAACCGGAGACTGTCCAGGTCAAACTGGAACGTCTTGCAAGCATATTAATAGGTGACACAGTTTTCAAAATTTGAGTTTATTTATAAAATGCCTTAAATTTGGTTACTTAACTTTTGAGAAAATGCTTTTATTTTAAACTTATTTATTTATTACGTCACTAATTTTGTTATTTAATATGCGCGTTCAAGAGCTAACTTGTTTCTGGCATCCCTTTTTTCTTAGGAATTTCGATATTAAGGTATTTAGTTACTCAGGTAAATAAATAGAATTTTTCATTATTAAAAAAAAAAGGGTTTTTAATTTTATCATTGCAATACAATTACATATAGCTCTCCGCCAACAGCAGAAGAAAAGAAACCAACAACGTTCACTTTCGTCAAAATATTTCAACTCTTCTATCTCATTTCTCTAGTCGTTGTCATTACAAAAAACAATAGACACGCGTAGACGATACATAAATGAAATGATTGCAAAAAAATGTGAAAGTTGCAGAAGGTAATACATAGAAAAATATTTAAGCTTATATGTAACAGACGATAAATTAGCAAAATCACTACAACTTTAATTTATCACATAAGACGAGAATGGCAGAATTTTTTTATTGAATTTGAAACTATAGTGTTCTTAATATTACTTGTGTTTTATTATTTTGATGATTGGAAAAATTATTTATTTATTGATATCATTTGCTAGCAATTTAGCTAATTTAAGCTAACAGATTCGATGGTCCCTCACAACTTCCGCCAGTATGAAAGAAATCAACTTTTGAAAGACTTTTAACAGCTGATATATACAAGATTTTGAGCTTCTTCAGTGTCTCAATCATTGGGCAAAACTGTTTTTCTATGTTGAACTTAATGCAAACATGAGTCAGAATGATTCTGACTCGGTTACAACTCTAAACAAAATGAGGTTATGTGTGATTACACAAAAAGACAGCGATTTATTTTTGACTACATAGATTAATAACTCTTGATTAAAAATTTCCTACAAAAAGAAATGAGATCCCATCAAAAACATAAACTAAATAAATGCAAGTCTCGCTGTCATCGTTAAAAGTGGTGAAATCTTAAGAAAAACTAAGGCGATTGTTTTAGTCAGTATCTTGTGAAGCATCTATTTCACAACTTTGTCATAAAAAGACAGTGATTTGCTTTTGACTTCAGAGATTAATAATTCATATATAAATTCCTACAAAAAGAAATGAGATCCCATCAAAAACATAAAATGTACAAAATGCAAGTCTCGCTTCCATCATAAAAAGTAGTGAGATCTCAAGTAAAGCCAAGTCGGTAGTGTTGGTTAGTATCCTGGGAAGCATCAAGTTAACTGCTTTGTCATCAATAGCATCCTATTAAGTTACCTTGCAACATTTATAGTGATCATATCAATATTAGACATCTTTATTTGTATAATAAATATAGTGACTTGGCAATCGCGCTGCAACAAACTAACGTAGTGATAAAAGCTACTTGTCCCGTTTCACTGGTGCCAATAACGAAGCAACCGACGCCAAACAAAATACCCAAACTCGTAAGCTTTTTATTCAAATATTTAAAATTCATATTTTTTGTAAGTCTCTTGAGTGTTGTCGAAAATGAAGTCTGCTTGTCGAGATTTTTTGCGTTTGAAATGAATAAGTTCAGAAGGACCTACTATTTGGAATATTTGTAATACAATATAGTGCTATAGACCTTATTTACGCCATATATAATTAAATACTGAAGCGCTCACACCGCTATTGCAATTAGACGCAATTATGTTGGCATCCGATTGCCAAGTCACTATATTTATTGTACAAATAAAGATGTCTAATATTGATATGATCACTATAAATGCTGCAAGGTAAATTAATAGGATGCTATTGGTGACAAAGTACTTAACTTGATGCTTCCCAAGATACTAACCAACACTATCGACTTGGTTTTACCACTACTTTTTATGGTGGAAGCGAGACTTGCATTTTTGTACATTAAATGTTTTTGATGGGATTTTTTCATTACTTCTTCATTTCTTAAAGTTCATGTAATATACTCTCTCTCTTACTTTCTCCGCCTTGAGGCATCCCTTCTTTTCTCCAGCAGGTAAATAGGTCTAATTTCTTGTAAGTACTTAGTTGGAGTATAATTAGGAAGGCATCCTGGCTGTTTAGAAGGGTCTGGAATAGGTGTGGTAAAATCCATTGTTTTGATGCCGCATCATACTTTTCCTGTTTTGTTTTATTTGAAAGCCTAACTTTGTCTTCAAACTAAATGCTTTGAAACAGCACGTCAATTCAAAGGGAAAACTCCTGTAACTCTTAAAACAATAATACAAGTATTTGCTACTGCTCATTTAGGCGATGTATTTTCAATCGAAGCATGTATATCGAATGATGTATATTTTCTTAAGGTGTGCTTCAGGGTAATAATACATATCTCTCTCGTTTTGCTCTTCATAATCGTAGTTTGCTTTGGAAGGCTTTTACTCTGATTGGTCAAAGATTTCAGAGCATACGTTGCGTGACTTGGAAAACTTTTTACAGGACCGTCATTTCAAATTTTTCCAGGGGGGGATGGCAAAAGGTGTATACACAATTTAAATTTGCCAAAAAATGGCAAAAACCACGCCTTCTTACAAATACATTGATTTTCTAAAGTCGGGGGGGGGGGGGGGTCAATCCCTCCTCCCCTGAAACCCGAAATGACGGGCCTGACTTTTTATTTTTTATTATTATTTATTAAAAAAATACCTCCAACATACATTAATAATTGTTACTTTCATGTTTCTTCAAAAATAATGTAAATAAAGTTAAAAGCTTGTTTTTTTTTTTTTTTTCAATTTAAGAAAATAATATTTAAAGTCGGGCATACAACCTTCCAAAAAATCCAATTTTCGTTGATGCGTAGTGAGGAAAAATGCTATTTTTGGATCTTGGTGTGCATAAACAGTTTTTTTTTTTAATCCTTCCTTTGCTGCAATTGTGAGAAATGTTGGCAATTTTCTGACTTTGTCTCCTTACGTTAAAAAAAATCTTAAAACGTTGAAATATACGCTTTGCTTTCAGCTTTATTTGCTTTTAGCTTTTAACGTTTAAGTATAGTTTTTGCCGTATTTGTCTGAAATAATTACACAATTTGTCTCATGTAAAGCATTTTTTTAGATACTTGGTGTTTTATATATTACCGCAATTCCCTTTTCAAATTTTATATATGGTATTAGAAAACTTTGTACAACACTTTGCTTTACATTCAAAACTAACGTAAAATAGCCCGGATTTCACCAAATATATAGTTGTACGGAAAATTCAGTCCGTCCTTCTATCAGAATTCCTTATTTACACTTTTATGCCTAATTTCGAAAAAATGGGTCTTTTTTGTTGAGTATTGGCATTTGAGTGCTTTAACATTGGAAAAACAAGGGCAGGGTTTGGCCCCCTAGCAAAAGTACTTGAAGGGGGGGGGGGGAGAGGAACGCTAAATATGGCAGACCCATACAAGAGGAAAGCGTGGGTAAAGAAGTTAATTATACATGTTAGGTACCTGCAGAAAATTCATTCTGAATAGCTAAGAGTGTCCTTGTTTTGGAGGAAAAAATATATATTTAGCTTTAAAAAAATGTATTTTCATTGCAACTCATAGTGCTCTTTTCCTGGATCGTGTACCCTCAAACCTAATACGCCCCTCCCGCAGCACGGCGAGAGTATGAAAGTGCTTTTTGCATTACCTGGTAGAAGGATCAAAAGTGCCCTTATAAGTAGTAAACCGCCCCTAAGCCAGTGCTAAGGCAGAAACAAGCAATACACCACCAACTCGTTTATTCCATCCATGGACTGCAGTTTCGTACTTTTTAGCACTCTTTGGAAGGATGGAAGAGGAAGTAAACGAGCTGAAGGCCAAAATCCTCTGAAAGAGCAAAGAGAGCCGACGATTTCTGCCTCCAGCTCGTTTACTTCCTATTCCATGCTGGCGAGCGCTATAAAGCACGAAACTGCAGTCCATGGTTGGAATAAACGAGTTGGTGGTGTCAATACACCACCAACTGAACTTCGACATCAAGACTTAACTCTTCGACTTAAAAGCTGATATGGGTTCTTTTTTATAACGTGGTAACGTAACACTTCTCACAAATCAGGTGTTTTCCCTTTTTTGCTGCTAATAGGAATTTTCACTTCAGCTGTAAGCTTTCTCTTGTAACGCAACGGCATTTCTGTTCAATAATACGTACCATAAACAGCATATAATTATGTGTATACTCATCTTCAAGGTTACTTGATGTCGAATCAAGTTTTCTTTTTTCGAAAAGATCAAGTATCATTTTCTATACTTTTCAATCACATTTCGAAATTACAGCAAAACATGTCAATAGTTGGTTCTTATTATACTTTTAACCCATTAATACCTGACATTTTTTTTCCAAAGATATTTTGTATACTGGTTACAAACGGTGTTTAATGGACAGGAAAAATAAAAAAAATATTATGTAAAAAATAATTGTTTTATTAAGAAAAGAAAAATCGTCCTTCAAAAGTTACGACAAACCCCAGAGGATACATACTTGTTTTACTCAAATTTTTTTTCTGCCTACGATAAAAAATTCAAAAAGACATTTTATAAGAAGAAATAAAATCAGTAATTAACATAAACTGGGAAGCTGGGAATAACTTTGAACACTCAGCTTTTTTTTCTTGAGATTGTGAACGATGTAATTCTTGATAAAGATCATATTAAAACTGCTACAGAACACACTTTACATAGGTCATGTGCTGCAATCTGTTAATAACGAATTGAAAGAATACCAAGGTACTAATTGAACACTATTATTTGGTTGAAACGTTCATTTTGGGGAAATTCAGACCCTTTTTTGAGCCGTCCTTTTAAAAGGACGTTAGGCATTAATGGGTTAATATCTTTTTGAATCTTCTATTATATACAATAAAAGTCATTGATGTATTTCTTAGCTTCTTCAAAAAAGTTGTCGATCTACTTGTTCCAAAAAAAAAAGGGAATCTTATCTAATAAAACTGACAACGACAAATAACATCAAAAGCATGTGCAAAACGGATAATCTGACACTTGGGGATGTAAAGCTGTCATGGGTGCTTGATAATCTTGCCATTATTAAAATTGTGTACTGTGCACTTTCGATATTTGAGACGAGGAATATGTATCACGAGGAACAAAGTATCCCTACTTTATCCTAATCGTGTTGCTTAATCACTTAAATATTGTGGTTTTGCACGCACAGTTATCAATTACACTTTCAAACTTTTTTTCTACTGATTTATAACCCTATTATTTTAGTGCCACTCTTCCAGGCGATACTAAAATTCGCAAAATTAAGATGTAAAATTTTCATAATGCAGATTTTTTTCGCAATTTATTTATTTATTTATTTGTAATTTTTTTGTGTGTCTAAAGTCAGTTAATACATTATTTTTTTCATTCAAAGTGGATCTTGTGTCTGAGGAAGGAGCTTTAATGAATTATAGTATCAATGCATAGACTAATTCCATATCTTATAGCAGCATTAGTAAAAGAATTCTAAAGAATACCATGATAAAACTAATTTTGAAAGGGTCCGTAGAGTTAAAAAAAAACCTATCCAAAATAGCATGAAAGGCATCTACGTTAATATGTTTCTAACTTACTAAAAGGTGCTCTACCATGAAATTAAACCACACCTATCCCTCTAACGAATTTATTGAAACTCTCAAAATTATTCAGCTGCAATCAGTTGATCTTTAAGCTACTTCCGCCTTCTTCTGAAGTAACAATTCTAACTCTCCGCCTCTTACAATCCTTTAAATGCCAGAATTGAGCTTTAATTGTAAGTTTACAATCGATTGCAAGTTAGTGCAAAGGCATTTAATCACATCTTAGTTCACTTCTATGAATATTTTTGTTTCAAGGAGTATTAATTGTTTAGAATTCGTGCCCTGAATACTTTAAAGTAAACACCATATGTTAAGTTTTAATCCAACGTTAAAGAAGCACAAATATAGAGGTATACTGCAGATACGTGTTTCGGGGCTGCAAGGAACTCCTTTTTCAATGCGTGAAGTGTGAAATTTATTATAAAGAATCATCGGATAAAAGCAACACGGAGGAACAAAAGACAGTATAAATAGCAAAAACTGGATATTAACAAAACAAACAAGACAATGCTTAGAGCCGAAATTTATTACATGAAACCATCAAGAAAAAACAGCTAGGAAAAAAATTTCCAAAAAATCCGAAAGATAATAGACATTGTCAAATGAATGAAACCACTTATGAATAAATTAGCAATAAATTTGCAAATAGGAAAATTATGTACCGAAGCAATTGTAACACACGGAAAAACAGTAAAAAGAAAACAGAATTAAATAACATGAAATAAAATTTGTCAAAAAAGGTGAGCAAATATTGAAAAAGGTTAATTAACTAATGTAAAGATAAGCGACAAGAAAAGCCAAAAGGCTAACAAATATAATTTATACAAATGGACGCCAAACAGCAGAAAAATAAGGAACAGCATTTAGGTCGTTAACTAAGTCAGAACTGTTTTTCAAAATGTGAAAGGATTCCCAAAAATCAAGAACTGATGGGTTGGGGCATTTTTGGACATTTTGAAAAGAATTAAAATCGAAAAAATTATTTCTATCCCAACAATGCTGTGCAATACTAGACTTATTTAATTGCTTTTTCATATAATTCTGATGTTCTTTAAAGCAGAATTTCAAAGCACCTCGCGTTTGTCCTATATAGGTGAGATTGCAAATGCAATCAATTTTATAAATACCACAACTGTAAGGAGGATGAATGGGATCTTTAAGAGAAGAGAAACATAGTTTATTCATAAGAGAGAATACCACCTGGAAATTGAAACGTTTGAGAAACTTAGCAACCTGATAACTCGCAGAGGGAAAGAATGGCAAAACAATCAAATTCTTTCCAATGGCAGTTCTCTTAACAACAGTCGTTTTGGATTGGTTAGAAAGTTTTTATAAAATGGATTCAATCAAAGTATGAGGATAGTTTCTATCAATCGCTACAGCTTTAAGATAGTTAAGTTCAGCTTTAAGGAGTTCCGGTGAAGAACAAAGATTAATAGCACGGTAAGCAAAAGAATTAAACGCACCATATTTTTGAGTGAGAGGGTGAGAAGAAAGTCGATGAGGAGGTAACGAGACAGCAAAAGGTTTGAGATAAACGGTAGTTTCGAAGCCGAATTCTGTACGGGAAACTAGAACATCAAGAAAAGGAATGCAATTATCCTGTTCTTTCTCACAAGAGAATTGAATATGAGGATCTATAGAATTTAAAACGGATAAAATATCGTTCTTTTGAAACTTGTTATGGTTCATTAGAACAAAACAGTTGTCAACATATCTAACGTAAAATTGAAACTGTAATTTTTGGAACAACTTAACCTCAAAATAATGCATGTAAATATCGCTAAGAATGGGGCTTAATGGGTTACCCATAGCCAGATCATCTAACATAGTGTAAAATTTCCGATTGAAAGCAAAAGAAGATTGTTCAAGACATGTACGGTTAAGGAAAATCAATTCCTCAATTTCCTTAGAGGTGAAAAGATATTCTGAAAGTTTTCTTTGAAGGCATAAGAATGCACCCTCGATTGGAACGTTCGTAAATAAGTATTTAATATCAAAAGAAGCCATAAAAACTCTCAGGAACGAAATTATGAATTTTCTTAACAAATTCTGCAGAATTTTTATCTGTGAATAAATTATGAATTCTAAGTGGAGAAAACACAGAGTCTAAATATTTAGCAAGCTTATACGAAGCAGTACCGATATTGGATACAATCGGTCTAAATGGAATACCAGTTTTATGTACCTTGGGTAAAGCATAAAATCTAGCACAATTAGCAATAGAGGGAATAACAGATCGGTTATTACTCAAAGGAATAGACTGGACAGACTTAACCACAGAAGAAATCGTTTTTAACTCTTAGTCACTAGGATCTTTCGAAATTTCAAAATACGAACCAGAAGAAATGGGTAGATTAATTATTAATTAAGACATATGGTTTAATAAATTTGTAAGAAGAATCAATGGATCTACAGGGTGACAAGAAATAACTTGGACGAAGTTTCAAACCAAATATCTGTAAATACCACTGAATTTTTAACGATATTGTGATAGGGAATCGATCCTAGAAAGATACTAAATAGGTGTAAGTGAGTTTGTTGGTATAACCATTATTGTTCGCAAACTATCTGCCATACTTAAATTGCATAAGCAAGAAACGAAAAAATGTGAAATTGTTTAACGATTGAAAGTGGCTAAATGCACGATTTCCTGCACAATTAAAAGGTTATAAAAACTCAAGCATGATGGTGACAGGTCAGGAAGAAAAAGAAAATGCACAGTTAACATATCTAGCGACCAGAAAGTGGTCAAAAAGCGAGTTTAACGAAATCCTAGGATTTCAATGAGAAAGGTTGCTAGAGGGGTGAAAATCAGTATAGAAACCACTCGTTTGATGGTAATTATTGAGCTTGGTCTTCTCCATTACAAAATGAAAGAGACTTAAAAGCTAGCAGCAAAGAACAAACGCACAAGACTTTAAAAGAGGAAAGAACTGTTAAGCGGGCCGCAGATGATCGATGGAAAACATTGCTCTTCACAAATGAAAAACTGTTCTCAATTGAACAAACTCAAAATAGCCATAATGATAGAGTTTGGTCAGCAGAAGCACCTGGAACTTTTTTAATTGTTAGCGGCGTCAACTACCC
The DNA here is from genome assembly GCA_038373865.1 of Uloborus plumipes. Classification (NCBI taxonomy): domain Eukaryota; kingdom Metazoa; phylum Arthropoda; class Arachnida; order Araneae; family Uloboridae; genus Uloborus; species Uloborus plumipes. The sequence goes on along the minus strand of JAXGGA010003987.1, from coordinate 73,683 downwards.
CTATCTGCAATGGTTTGGGGTGGGATATGTGCTAGTGGGGAAACACCACTTGTTTTTGTTGATCAAGGGATAAAAATAATCAGCAAACATACCGCAAACTCATTTTGGATGATGTTGTCTTACCTTGTTTGCAAAAGTTCCTTGAAAACCAAAGATGGACCTTCCAACAGGATTTTTCACAAAAGACACTCAAGATTGATGCAAGACACATTTTCCAAACTTCATTGGAGCTGAAGAATGGCCCCCTGTATTCCCCAGATTTAAACCCAATGTATTATTCTGTTGGGTCCATCTTGGAAACAAGGGTGTATACTAAACCTGATAAAACTTGGGCATCTCTACAACCATTCTTCGAGAAAGAAAGGGATAAAATATCAATGAGTGAGTTGCGGCCCGTAGCCGAAAATTTTGTGACACGACTAAAGCTCTGTATTAATACTAACGGTAGCCAATTTGAAAACGTTTAAATATATTAGACAAAATAATGTATTCATACTTATTTTGAAGTTTGGTCGCATTATTTTCATTAGCAACAAAGTTCTACCACGATGTGTGTCAAAGTTATTTCTTGTCACCCTGTACTCAAACAAATGTTTTTAACATCGCTTTCTGGGCTTGTAAGAATGCTTGATAAAACTAAATATTATTACCACTATATATTTATTCATTATTATTTTTATTGAGAAAATTGAATGGTGTCAGCTGTTAGACCCTAAACTTAGGATTCTAAGTTACTTTTAATGTGTAACACGTGTAATTTGAATTTTTTCTGGAAGTGCTAAAAAAATTTCGAAGTTAAAAAACAAAAAAAACATCTTGAATGCTCAGTAGCGCAGTAGCTTAACTTTTAACCATGTTTAAACAAATAAAACATCTTATGGAGTATTTTACATTATTTTTCTAGAGGTTAATATTTTAACTTGTGCAATTGCATTTAAAACCTATCCACTAGGAATTAATTTCATACCAGCCAGTAAACGAGTCATTCATAAAGCAAATATTCTACATTAAAATTTGTCTGCGTCGAGTTAAAAGTGATTTCTAAATTCACAGACCGTCACTTAGTGAATACAGTTAATGAAGAGTAAATAATAATACTGTTTCTATTGATTTAAAGTATTATCAAATTAAAACTACTTTTCAGATACTTTGGTTATGTCGTTCTGTAAAACGGAGTGTTAATATACTTGTGACAATAGCACACAAAGATTTTTATCAGTATTGTTTAACACTAAAACTTGAAGAGTTTGAAGTAGTTTCCTGAAAAAAGAAAATATTATGAATGGATATTTTTTTCTTACAAGTTTGTATCAGCTACAAAAATACTAAATGCAACATTATTTTGATATTTTATGTTTTAATGTAATAGCTCGTAATTATGGATAACAATGGTATTTTAAATTCACCTTAGAAGAAATAATAATGCTGTTTTATTAAATAGAACTGAATAGATGGATTACAATATGTATTGGAGTGCTTCAGTTAATGCATGTTGACCAGCAGCCGCATTTATATAGCATAGTACGTCGGCATTACTTGGATAATTTACATTAAATTTGTTGAAACACTTTCTGAAAAGAAACGAAAGCGAAATTAAAAAAAAGAAAGAAAAGAAAAAAGAAATAGGGTGAGTTCTGGTAAGTGCGTACCCTTTTTTGCAAAGTTCATGTTCTCAGGGATGCTGCTCTGTTGAAAACTCTTGTACACTCACATTTTTTTTTTAGTTTTCTTTCCAGATCCTTTACTAAGATTTTCAAGCATATAATATGTCAAATAAACCATAAGTAGGGGAGAGTGGTAATGAATGGGCCACTTTTTGGTTTTGAATTTTTGTAATTTTTTCTAACACTTTGTTTCATCTCTAAATTGGTGTTTTAGTTACTTTACTTATCTGGCTCTCTAAAAAAGTCATTAAAGTTGGATTAGCACCTGTCTACAATGAATTATAATAGAAAATAAAATTTTTAAATTTGGTCCATTCAACCTCACCTATGGGGTTGAATGGGCCATCGACGGTAATGAATGGGCCACTAAATGAATTCAATGAAAACATGTGGATTTAATCTTTTATTTGCTGAATATGACAAAATAAATGTGGCACTTGACATGATGATACAAAATCATACTGATTTAAAATTATATAAACATCAAAACTGATGCAATTAAAATAAAACTGATTCATACCAATTGTAGCAGAAAAATGACTAAATAATGAGATTGCAAGAAACAAACAACATCAAATATATATAAAAAAAATAACAGATAATACACACTATAATTTAACAAAATTTATATATTTCAAAAATTATATTAAAAATCACTTTCGAAAACTTCACCTTCATTTTCAAACTTGTCAAAATTCAAAAAATTTTTTTTAAATTTACTAGACATCGGGAATAAGAAATATCTAACTTAAGTTACCAAGAAAGAAAATGAAATTGTACTGTGAGGAATATAATATGAAGGGGAGAGGGGGACGTTTTCAAGCCACGCACTGCGACCAGAGGACTATTGTACTATAGGAATATAATATTAGATCTGCAAATTATATTTAGAAGTTACTACAAACCTATTTTGACGACAGTAATTTTTATCTATGACAATCAGTTGTGTTTCATATTAATGCGAAAATCCAAAGAAAAGGAAGAAAAACAATATTTAGGTGGCCCATTCATTACCATGACATAGTGGCCCATTCAGCCCCACCCATACTTTTGGAATACATTTGGGTTTTTTGCGTACATTGAATTTAAATAACATCAAAATAGATCTTAAAATTAGTTTATAGATATGGAAAGACTAACTTATATATATGTATGCAGTGAAATACTTGGTACATTTTAGCTAGGAAATGTTTTACTAAAAAGGGAAAAACTTACTTTTCAGTCAGATTCTTGACCATGCCACTCTAGTTTAAAAATGGCTCAGCGCAAACGAATGAAAATTGGATGAGTTTAGTAGAACAAATAGCTACATCTATTGATGGCATCAAAAAAAATTTTTATGCAAATACTTTTTCATATTTTGTTAGTGGCCCATTCATCACCATGGCCCATTCATTACCACTCTCCCCTATAGGTTTTGTGACCTGGTTTATGACACCTATTCTAAGGTACGCACTTTCCCTACCTAGCGGGGTAAGTGCGTCCACCTTAAATTATGTGAATATGAGCAGTAAAAAACTTCTGGCACATATTAAATATGTTAGGTGGGGGGGGGATAATTCCTAATGGTGGGGGGGGGGGGATATTCCTTGGGATAATTCCTAATACTAGAGATCAGCACTTGCTTGCATGGATGAAACGCAATCAGTGATATTCCACGTGTCTTGCGAACAACTGTGATTTGAAGATTGAGAGAGTTGTGTCTGTGATTCTTCTTCTGTCCTTTTAATAAGACCAAGTGAGCAAATGTAAGTTGTTTTTATTTAGTAATGATCACTCATAGTCTACATAGTTTATTTTGGTTAAATACATTAATCAGTCTGTGTTTAAGCCAGGGTTCGCACTTACCCCTTCTTAAATGTAAGATGAGACATGTGCGTCTAATAGCTTTGTTGTAAGTGCGTACCCCTGTGATTTTCTTTAATTCTATTTGTATGGTAGATCGTTAGGTGACCTGAGTAAACAATTCGTTTTTTTTTCTTTCTTTTTTTTTTTTTTTGAATAAATACGGTTCTAAAATATTTTTCTTATTAGAATCAGCAGCAGTAAGAAAAAACACAAAATAAAGAGCAAAAAAAAAAAAAGAGAATAATTGATCATGATGTAATACTTGTACTTTTTTTTTCTTGTACATTCAAATAGTTTTTCACAAGGTGTTCTTTAATTTCTTAAATATTATTTATTCATTACTCCACCTTCGTTTTTTGAATCAGTTGGTTCCTTATTTAGTGTTTCACTTAATTTCATTGCTTCATTTGTCATTCTGGTTTAAATTAAGTATAGCTCATGATCGCTATTTTCAACGAAAAATTTACTAACTGATATCTAAAAGCCAATATATTTCAGAGGTAATGAATAAAATTGAAATCTTATGCCGCATTCAATGTTAATATAAATACTTGATGGAAACGACGTCGGATTTATAATCGGTTTATAAAAGGGTTATAAGCGACATTAAATTAAATTACGGAAGTCGGATTTTCCACGTAATGGTACACACTTGCCTCATCATAATGGTACGCACTTGCTCCGCATAATAGTACGCATATGCCTCATGATAGTGGTACGCACTTGCCCCATCATAATGGTACGCACTTACCCCCACCTTACTTTAAAGAAAGGGAAAGTGCGTACCGTCATATAAACAAATTTTAGTTAAAGTATTTGATCCAAATACCCCATGTATGTTATTAGTAGCTATTACTTAAAAGAAACAACTTGCATTTCTTGACTTCAATTGCTTGGTATGACTACAAGAGAAACTGAAACAAAACCTTCTCAATCTTTACTTAAGAGATTTTTTGAATACATTTAAGTTATCCCTGATTGTGTTTCGTCTATTGAATCCAAGCCTGAATTCTACCTATTGAAATTATCATTAGACAGTTATCTAACATAGTCGATGTGTTGCAGAAGTCATTTCAAGACAGTGTTCATGTAATTCCCAGTGGACGCACTTACCCCGTGGACGCACTTACCAGAACTCACCCTAATAAATATATTTAAAAAAATGTACTACAATTTAAAGTAACAGTATACAACCGAGTGATATTAACAACTATGAGCAATGCAGAAAAAATTAAAAATAATTTTAAGATTATTTTTCAAAATGAATAAATACTTTTAACTTTTACGAATAATATGACCAATACTAACAGTCAGCGAAAATTGAGATTGTTCAAAAGCTTAATTGATATTCAACAATATTTTTAGTTGTTTTCGCTACTGATAAACTCTTAAAAGTCATTTTAAAAGGTTCAAAATAACTCCCTCTTAGGATAAAAAATAAAATTGAAATTTATTGATGTCATCCCCCCACCTACTATTTAAAAACGCGATGGACACTAAAGCAAAGTATGTCAGTTGCTTTTGAATGTAATATAGATAAAAAAATAAGTGAAGACAATAAAAGAAAATGTGAAAATTCTATTAACTGTTGATAATTATGTAAACTAAACAGTTACTCGACTCCATACATGCACATATTTAATTACTTGGAAAAAAAATCCTTATTGGATAATGAAATTTTTCTCTCTCTCTTTTCCTGTTATTTATGTTAAAATTGTTGATTTTACTTAATTTTTCATAGCAAAAATGAAACGAACTAGCATATATAGTAGACACACAAGAGCCTGATCCGTTTTTTCAGTCTCAGTATATCTTAATATATAAAAATTACGTGTCCCTGTGTTTGTGGCCAATGGACTCCTCAGCTACTGAACCGATTTTAACCAAATTTTACACGCAGTTTCAGTTTGGTCCAACTTAAATGATAGGATAGTTTTTATCTCAATTTAGGACCGCAATATATTTTTTATTGCAAATTATGTATTTAGCTACCAGCTTTTCTGTGTTCTTGGCTAAGCTTTTTTACTAATCTTTTTTGGACACCTACATGGCTGAGCGACATTAAGCACACGTTCTGGCAGCTTCTGTAGCGTAGTAAACAAGTAATAATCTTTCTTATCTTAATATATATAAATAACGTGTCCCTGTGTTTGTGGCCAATGGACTCCTCAGCTACTGAACCGATTTTAACCAAATTTTACACGCAGTTTCAGTTTGGTCCAACTTAAATGATAGGATAGTTTTTATCCCAATTTAGGACCGCAATATATTTTTTATTGCAAAATATGTATTTAGCTACCAGCTTTTCTGTGTTCTTGGCTAAGCCTTTTTACTAAACCTTTTTTAACACCTCCATGACTGAGCGACATAAAGCACACGTTCTGGCAGCTTCTGCAGCGCAGTAAACAAGTAATAATCTTTCTTATCTTAATATATAAAAATTACGTGTCCCTGTGTTTGTGGCCAATGGACTCCTCAGCTACTGAACCGATTTTAACCAAATTTTACACGCAGTTTCAGTTTGGTCCAACTTAAATGATAGGATAGTTTTTATCTCAATTTAGGACCGCAATATATTTTTTATTGCAAATTATGTATTTAGCTACCAGCTTTTCTGTGTTCTTGGCTAAGCTTTTTTACTAATCTTTTTTGGACACCTACATGGCTGAGCGACATAAGCACACGTTCTGGCAGCTTCTGTAGCGTAGTAAACAAGTAATAATCTTTCTTATCTTAATATATAAAAATAACGTGTCCCTGTGTTTGTGGCCAATGGACTCCTCAGCTACTGAACCGATTTTAACCAAATTTTACACGCAGTTTCAGTTTGGTCCAACTTAAATGATAGGATAGTTTTTATCTCAATTTAGGACCGCAATATATTTTTTATTGCAAATTATGTATTTAGCTACCAGCTTTTCTGTGTTCTTGGCTAAGCCTTTTTACTAAGCCTTTTTTGACACCTCCATGGCTGAGCGACATAAAGCACACGTTCTGGCAGCTTCTGGAGCGCAGTAAACAAGTAATAATCTTTCTTATCTTAATATATAAAAATTACGTGTCCCTGTGTTTGTGGCCAATGGACTCCTCAGCTACTGAACCGATTTTAACCAAATTTTACACGCAGTTTCAGTTTGGTCCAACTTAAATGATAGGATAGTTTTTATCTCAATTTAGGACCGCAATATATTTTTTATTGCAAATTATCTATTTAGCTACCAGCTTTTCTGTATTCTTGGCTAAAATTCTTTAAACATACCCGGAATGCCACCACATAATCTGCGGTTAAAAATTGGTTCACCCATAGTTCTACGTAATTTAAATCCACCGAGATTATGCAATGGTACGCGTTTAGTTATCAAAAAAATCACCGGGAACATTATTGAGGCAATCATTTTGACTGGCAAGTTTAAAGATGAAGTAGTTCTGTTGCCACGTATCCCAATGACACCGTCAGAATCTTCAATACCCTTCAAAAGGCTACAGTTTCACATTCGTTTAGCTTTCGCCATGTCCATTAATAAGTCCCAAGGATAAACAATGTCAATTGGCGGTTTAGATTTAGAAAATCCATGTTTTTCCCATGGGCAACTATAAGTCGCTTGCTCCCGTGCGTCCAATCTATTTTTGTTTACAAGAGACAGATTAACAAAGAATATTGTGCACCGAATAGTGTTAAGTTTAACTGAAATTAAAAATGCTTATAATTAAAAAAATAACAAATATTATTGGTTAACTATCTACTCTACCTACATTGTTAAAAAATAAAAATGTTACAATAGCAATTAGCAAATTTTTAATTAACTCAATTGTTACAAGCTTGAATATAATATTTCTAAGTACTAAAATGCTACATTTTTTGTTGATTTTTTGTTTCTAGCAAACTTAAGAAATTTTTGTTCGATTGTTTTCATATTTTGACCTCAAATTCATATTTATATTAAGTTGATCTCGATAACGGTAATAAAGTTTTTCGTTTCTATTGAAACATTATAGTTTAACCCATACCTTAGCCACAGAAACGCGTGGCCGGGTCAGCTAGTTAATACTATGTATTTAAGGAACATTTGAATATTTTTTTCCGTAGATATTTCACTAGTTCTGTGTAAAAACTGTATCTCTAGGTTTTGAATATAGCTCCGTGAAAAGTTTTTATTTGATATTTGTTGTAGGTTCTTAATGCAAGGGGTGCCTACAGGAGGGGCGGGGGTGCCAAGGTGTCGACTGCGCCATGAGAATATTTTTAGAGATATTTTTGAGATTATTGGGTTTTGTTTTTGGGGGGGGGGGCACACTTGGGGATTCTCCGTACTATTAGAGGGGGTGCAGTACCTACCACTGGGGGAAGAACGCCACTGCTAATGCATATATATATATATATATTTAAATACTTATAGAAAGCTTTATACATTGCATAGCGAAACGTTGAAGGGATACATTGTACAGTAGGGTCAGGTGGGGCAAAATGGGTCACGGGGTAAAATAGGTCACGTTTATTAGAAAAATCTTTAAAAAATGTACAGTTGATATTTTCTTTCTGCATTGCCATTTTTGTGCACTATTGACACCAGGCAAAATTTTATATTCAAAATAACGCGTAAATTCAACTTTAAAGTTAAATAAACTAGCGATTAAGTGTTTTTCTTAAAAGAAGCCTGACTATGTTCATCATAAAAACTTTTGATTTTAAGAAAATTAAATAAATTACACCTTTAGAGCACATTTTCAGGAATAACTTCCAAATATGGTGAAGAAAAAACAGCAAAATTGAATTTTTTTTTTTAGTATTAAAACAAGCGTATGGTAAAATGGATCATATTTCGCTTTAAGTTAGAGTTAGCATATACTAAATAGCTAATCATATTTTTTGCTAATTAACTCATGTTTTGGTGTCATACAGTGGCGTACTCAGGGGGTGGGCTGATAGGGCTGCAGCCCCCTCTGAAATTTTACAAACAAATAAGTTGAAATCGTTTATTTATTTTTTCCCCTTTCTTGCTGAAATCAAGACATTTTTTTTTTTTTTTTTGAAAAGCAAAATAAGTATGGGGCACGATTAAAAGAAAGGGAAAAGAAGTGAATTCCTTCTTTTTTTTCTTTTCTTTCTTTTTTTTAATATATCCATTTTACTGTGTGTGGATGATGCATGGTCATCTCATAATTCAATTTTGATGAAATTTAGTCTAAATATGTTTCAGAAAGAGCAATTTATGCAAGTTCATGAATCTAATTCTGTTAAATAAATTTCAACAAATGTGTGACTGAAACCCAATATTAGGAACATAGTAAAATAAATGCAAAATTAATATTATTAAAGTTTAAATTTTCAAAATTTTTTGCAAGCACTTGTTTCAGGAACACCTTCTTCAATAAAGAAAAATTTTTAAATTTCAATTTTATCAATTTCCATTTTCATCAAAACGCTTTACTTCTCAACAATAATCATAACGGTAAAAAAAATAATGATTATTTTTGTCATCCAAAATTAGCATTGATATCAGAAATTCGAAACATTTACTTTTCCTAGCTACATTTTATTAGGTGCCCCTCCCCCTCATCTTAAAGAGTCTCGGCTCAGCCCCCCCCCCTCTCTGAAATGATTTGTCTGCGTACGCCACTGGTGTCATGTATGTACATACTAATTCAAAACAAAAAAAAATCTTGGTCATTCTTTTGATACACAAAAGTATGAAGTTTTAGTGCAAAATAATTAAATTAAATTATAAATAAGAGCACAGCTATAGCTCGATGAACTTCCTTAAAGAAATGTTGTTAGGGAGTGAAATAAAAGTACCTTATTTTCCACAAAGAGAGACCAATTGGGCAACGAAATCATAGAAAATAATTCTACAGATTTGAATTCAAAATACTGCAAGAAAAGAAACGGAATGGACATCTAAGATCTCAACAACAAGTGAGGCTATTTCTTCGATATTAGAACAAGCGAGTCAAGCCTTGTACTTTATTTTTATGCATATTAAAACTTCTATTACACAGGCCTACAAAAAAATATTTTTTTTGGTGCCTAGGATTTTTGAGCAGATTTTAACTATATTTCTATTGTTGAATCTAAATATAAAAGCAGTTTTTCTGTATCAGCTATAGATTTTTAGATAAATTCATTTAGTTTGGAAAAAATGTAGTTTTTTCGAGATTTTTAGCAAATTATAAAAAAAAAAACAAAATCTTCTATTTTCGATAACGGATAGGGTGTGAAAAGTGCCATTGGGGCATAAACTCCCATAAAAATTTGAGGTCTGTAGTATAATTCCTTCCTTTTCCAGAAATGCGTAAAAGATTTGGTAATTTCCTGTTTTTTATACATTTTTAATAAATTTTGTCAAAACGTTAAAATGCTGTTTTGGGGGCATTTGTCGTAAAATAATTGCATTTTTTGTCATATATGATGCATTTTTAGATGTTAGGTGCTAAAAGATTTTTCAAAATTATTTCCTAAAAACTGCATATTTTCCAAACTTCAACGCCATTGCGGCAGATTAAGAAATTGACCAAAAAATTTTTAATTTTTTCTGTGCACTTTGCTCCCCTCATGGCACTTTTTTCACTATACCCATCATCGAAATTAAAAAAAAAAAAGTCATTTTTGGCCTGCCCTAATGTATAACTGATTGGTTGACCTTGGTTGTTCTTTGTTTCTTGTGCCTCTGGAATAGCAGAGACAAAACACAACACTGGTGTTAGAAAAGAGTGGCCTAGGAGAGAAAACATGGATGTTGGGGAAAAGAATATCATCAATGATACTTTAGTTACACGAGAGAAAATCAACTTTCCACCACTGCATATCAAGCTGGGTCTAATGAAGCAGTTTCTAAAGGCTCTTGAGAAGAAAGGATCATACTTAGCATAGGAAAAGATGCCTCAGGTGAGTATGGGAAAAGATTAATCAGGAATATTTGATGGCCCACAAATAAGACAGCTGATTAAAGACCATGACTTCATAAATTTAATGATTGAGATTGAACAAAAAGCCCGGAATTCATTTGTTTCAGTTCTCCAAAATTTTCTGGGTAAACACGAAGCTGAAAACTATGTTGAATTAGTCAATGAGATGCTGAATAATTTCAGATCACTTGAGTGTAACGCGAGCATTAAGGTGCACTATATACACAGCCACTTAGACCGTTTTCCTGATAATTTAGGAGACATTAGTGAGGAGCATGGCGAAAGATTTCACTAAGATATAAAATGTATGGAGGATTGCTATCAAGAAAGATGGGATACTCACATGATGACAGATCACTGCTGGACTTCAAAACGGGATTGTTCGAAAATACATTTATTAATGTCACGCAAAAGAAGTTTCCATAATGTTCAGTGAGTAATTAGTTTATATGATGACTTTTTATGTTTTCTTTTGTATATAATACACAATTTCTGTGTAATATAATAAAAATGTCTTGTTTAATTTGTTTCTTTAAACCATGGTTTTTCTCTTAAAATAGTGTTATGCACAATTCACTAAAATGTTAATATCTTAAAAATTTGAGCTGATAGGCAAAAACTAATAGCATATTTGAATTCAGGGCATCCAATTCATAAGAAATTACCTCCAAAATCCTCGGCAACAAAATCCCTGTTGACCAGTGTTATAATCACTCTCACCAAAACCAATAACCAAAAGTAAAGAAGAAACTTTAAAAGTTACCAAAAGAGAAAACTACACACATGCAGAAAGAAATTTGTGAAATTTTAACAAGCTTGACAATATTGAAAAGATTGCAATCTGAAAAATCTAAAGGAGATAAAAACAATCAATTCAACTGACACACAGACTCAAAACTAAATAAATAAAAAATAAACCTTTTCTTTAAAAAAAAATTTATAACTGACTCGAAGTGCAATGATAGCAACCTTTAAAAATTGGAAAGTGTGAACAACTTAAGTCTTTTGAGGAAAATGTCAAAAAAGTATATTTTCATGCCATCATTCCTCCCCACAATGTAGAATAACGTGCAATGAAACCTAGAAATACAGTGAAAGGTTTTTTGTTCCCGGAGAGAGATGATGTTTGGAAGGATGATGCTTTGTAAACAGTGCTAGACATTCCTAGCACTGAGATGAATCAAGAGGACATTATTGCTTTCTAGAAATGCTTACGAATTGTTTTCTCATTAATGAAAAAAAGAATCAAACTACTATTCAATAAATCGTGAAATCGAATCCTTAAAACCATGACCCATTTTGCCCCACTAGTGACCCTTTTACCCCCACGCTATGGGATAAAATGAGTCATTGACAACACATTTTCAAACTTATTTGTCAGTATCAATATTTTGTTTTTTCCGAGATATTTCACTTTAAATGTCATTAGGAAGAGTCATTTGCATATCCCGAGCAGTTTATTCACTGGTTGAATCAATATATATTTTTTCGCTGTCAAAGCCTGATTGTAAATTTGCTCTTTTTTGACCCATTTTACCCCACTTGATACTAATCTGAGTTTGTTTTCGCTTGAAAACTTCTCAACTAGAACTATAACGATGATAGAGGTATCATAGCTTCTCAAAACCACGAAACCCGTTGACTTATTGGGACGATATTATGAAGACTTTATATTGAGTTTTTAAATTATGTACAGTTATTTGCCAAAACACTCGTGTTCTGTCTACTCTACCCTCATTATACTGATAGATCTGGTTGGAATTTACATTTTCTGTCGTAAATAGACTATACTGTTTGCTTTGGTTTAACTATATGTAAATTTGTGCATCTCTGAATTGTATTTAAACATTGGACTGTATGGTTTGGTGACATGTTCTAAGTTGGTTATCTTGTAAGTTGTATGTTCAGATATGTCGTTTTGTAAATACAGTGAACTCTCACTTATACGCCGCCTCTCTTATACGACGCTTTTGAATGGTCCCAGCACATTTCATAGCAAAATAATGATAGTGGAATTCGTTTATGCGTCGTTATAAATATTTCACTTATGCGCCGAATTTTCCCTAAAATGTAAAAAATTTAAATTAATTTCCTTAAAAAATAAGCATTTTTCTTCACTCTCCTCTTTAATCTTCCGCCTTTATTTATCACGAAAGGCATTTTTTCCGCATGAACTAAAGTTCGAGGAGGGACAATTATCTATTATGCATCGTTTTAAAGCGAACGGTTTGTAATTAGGTATGCTACAATTATTTGTTTTCTCTTTATCATTGCAGTTAAGTTACAGTAATTGCCGAAACCGTAGTAATATATCCCTTTCATATAGAAACATTCTTATTCATTCTCTCATTAGAATCTATGTTGCGTTTTAGTAATTTAAAGGGGCTTATTCACTTATACGTCTTTCTCACTTATGCGCCTTTTTCTGTCGGTCCTTTGGGCAGGCGTATAAGTGATAGTTCACTGTACGTTTCTTTTAATTTAATTCTTGGATATAGAATAAATGCATCTATTCTTATAAGGATGGCAGGCATTTCTATTATTGCTACACACTTGAAGGACACTGCTGAAACTCTACTAGTTATTTAAACAGATCTCTAAATGGCCAGAATTTATTCAACATGTATCTAACCGAGGGCACGCTTCCATGAGCTCAGAGAAAGTAAATTAGAAAGCATTTTAGTTCACAAAGCAAAGTATAAGCAGAGAGTTTAACAAGAGTGTTTTATAAAAAAAAATTATGGTTTCCTCAAATTTTCAATTTTTCATGTAAATGCACACATAATTAGATGCACAAAAAAAACTATTAATATTTGATAATATATCAGCTAATGGGTAATACAGGTAAGGTGTAAAAATTACCCAATGATGGATGTTTATTTAAATACATTGAAAACTAAAATTATCTCTTACGTCTGACTATTAAATAAAACTCATATTAATTTTTACTTGTCGTTTAATCTCGAAGTCAAATATTTGCAAATGCAAAAGTTCCAATGATTTCCTGAAAATGTCTTAATCAATGTTCAATAAGGCATATTTATTTATTCCTTTACTGAAACTGCTGGTATTTAGCACAAAAATGACAAAATGTTCCGTCAGACGTAATCCAATGATCAATAATACTTCAGTTCGCAAAAGTTTCTTTTCAAAGTTTACTTCTTCAAGTTATACCACCTGATCACAAATATTTTATGGAATAACGCGAGAATAGAAAGAGGAAGAACGCATTCTTTTTTACGCATGTTCATATTTATTTAATATAAATTGTATTCGAATCAAATTAACTCAGCTTTGAGAATGAAATATTGCAGTATGTATTATCGCTTGTGCGTTTATTTTTTAAAGAACTAAAATTGTTTCGGAATAAGCTAAAGTATTAAAACTATTGAGAAGATATCATAAAAATAAAAAGGAAAAAGTAAAGAACACACTGTAATGTAAATACAAATGAACTCAATGCAGCATAGTTTCACTTAAAACTAGAATTGAATTTTTAAAGTAATATTTTTCTTTGCATCGGGGGTGATAAAACTAAACTTTGTCATCAACAAAACTGATGAAATAAAGAACATTCAGTGAATAGAAAGTGTTTTACAGCTTTTCAATTTTATTCCCTAAATTTAATGCTGTTCTGAAATTATGCTGTACTAACATGACAAACATAAACAAAAAAAGAACTCAGAATTTTTCAAAATGGAATTTAGTTACTTCATTTTGTTCTTTATTTTTGCAAATAATTTTATTCCAAGCGGGTCTAAGTCTGCTTTTCTTAATGTTTCTAAATGATTATACTGTTCAGATTCGTTTAATCACATAAATTATAGAGTTCTTTTAATCCATAGGTTACTGAGGAAAATTATCTTTTACCTTAATTTCAATAATATATCTGGCAAAACAAAATCGCGCTTTTTTCAAAATGGGGAAAAAAATATTTAACGCCAATTGGATACTAACTTTTAATTTCTATATTTTTTTCTCAAAAATCGAAAATCTTAAATGTGGGTAAAATGAAGGGAATTTTTAAAAGTACATAAATATCAACATAGTGTTTATGTTAAAAGTACGTAAATAACAACATAAACAAATATAAACAATTTATGCAACAAAAATATAAAATATATTTATTTTCATATATTCTTGAGAAGCTCATGAAACTACAATATTAAAACTCAACTTTGCTCATGTTCACTGTTATTTTATAACATATTTGGAATAATTTAAAAGAACTGAACAATTGTTTACTGTGTTGAATTGATACCATCAACAAAACGTGCCATCATCTTAAAGCGTAATAAATTGTGGCTATTTAGGAAATGAAAATGTTTAAAACTTGATTAGAAAAAAATGTAATTAAAGAACTCAATGAGTTGCATGAAAACATTAGTTTTTTTTCTTAATGTTGCTCAAACAACTATATACCAAGAAAATCCAGATTATACGCATTGATATATACTGATATAGTGTATACAAAATAAGTTAAAAGCTGTCCCAAAGTTGCTACTTTATAACTTGCATTCTTAATATATATGCTTTTACTGCAGTAAGGTGGACTCAATTAAGCTTGATTATATAAAGCCTGTATTACTTTACTACTGAATTATAAATATGTTTCAATACAGCACACTAGTCTCACAGCTGTATACTGGCCATATCCCAAGAATTATGCTATAAGTGAAGAACAGTTTCTGCTTTGTGCAAATGATGCAAGTGTAATTTTGGAAGAAGCTTGCTTGCTAACTCAATTACGTATAAATCGTTACGGAAAAAATACCTGAATAGCTGCTTAAAATTATGTTTTCAGAATATGTTTTGTTAGGAGGCTATTCAATATTGACAATGATGTAGGTTACTTTTACTTTTAAAATATTTATATAAATATCTTTGCCGAGCTTGTTTATTATTTGTATAATGCCTTTTTTAAATATTTTCTTTGAAACAGAAAAAGGTTTCGAACTCTTGAAAGCATTTTTACGGGTTCCCCGAAAAAACATGCAATAACAAATCAATAAATACTTGAAGCTCCAGACTTAAGAGTTCTTGTTTATTGCTGCTTCTTTAATGAATTATTCATTGTTGGTAGACTTATCAATCAATAATTCTATAACACAATAACTTTCTTCATCAAAACAATTTATGTCTGCATATTTCAAACCCTGTTCCTGCAGTAGGCAGAGCAGCTCTGAAATGTCAATTATTTCTTCAGGAATTTAATTATGGTATAGAAATGCGTCCGAAATCTTAGGTTTTTAATTATTGAGTTTATTTACTTACCGAATAAGATGCTGTAGTTTGAGAAGATATGTAGTATGGGATAAATGTATACCTGTAATCGTTAGGAGGATCCAGTGTTTCTTCGTACGAGTTATAAATACAACTGCATAAGAGGAAAGAGGTGGATAAGTAAAGTTTCAATTTTATCTGAAACATTTAAATAAGTAAAAAAGAATATATTTATCCCAGCAACAAAACAAAAAGTGAGAACCTCTATTGTAAGAAAAGGAAATATTGGCGCATTTATAAATGTGAATATTTTTACACAGAAATAAAAGAAACAAGTATATTTTATTAAAAAACTTAAACTTGTAGTTAAATATTATCCAAACCTATTTATTTGGTTATTTATGGTAACATTTTAAATAATAGATGTTGCGGAAAGTTCTATCTGCTTAGGAAAAAAAAAAGAAAATGATATAGATTTAAAATTATTTAGCAATGTCTGCTGCACGATGTAATCACGGTCGCTGCTTATGTATTCTTTCCAGTGTAATGGTAATTTATAAATGCGGTTTTTAAGAACATCTTGTCTTTTGGTGGTGTAGAACTCAAGTAATGCTGAAGTTAAAAAAGGTTAACATAGAGTTAGAAAACTCTAGCAGATAGCTATTTCGGGGCTATTATGAATGAAGCCCCATCATCAGTGCAAAAAGATGATGGTTCACTGACACCAGTCAAGTGAACCAGGAATGCGAGAAACGTGAGGGTAAATAAACAGAACAGGAAGAGTAGGTACGCAGAAGCTATTACGTCAAGGGTTGGACACGACAACTGCGCAACAAAAAAAATTCAGATTTAGTTGTCAATGATCTGACTAGCACCCCTCCTTTCCCGAACATTTGGAAATCTCTTATTTAAAAACTTTTTCGTCTGTGACGTAATTTTTTGTTGCGCAGTTGTCGTGTCCAACCCTTGACGTAATAGTTTCTTCGTACCTACTCTTCCTGTTCTGTTTATTTACCCTCACGTTCCTCGCATTCCTGGTTCACTTGACTGGTGTCAGTGAACCATCATCTTTTTGCACTGATGATGGGGCTTCATTCATAATAGCCCCGAAATAGCTATCTGCTAGAGTTTTCTAACTCTATGTTAACCTTTTATTTGTACTTGTAGACACGTTGTCTTGTATTTTTAACTTCATCAATTGTACAAAGTTTTCGACTGCTTTTCTTACAAATTCAAGTAATGCTGTTTTTATCGTGTTTCCAATAAATGACTAACCCATTTTAAACCTAACTATAACAACATAGTTAGCAAAAAGTGCGCCGTTTGCAGCATACACAGGGACTTCATTTCAAGTTTTTCTAGGGGGGGGGGGGCAAAGGATCCAAACACAATGCAATTTCATGGGAAAACATTAAAAATCACGCCCACTTATATGTAAATACATTGATTTATCAAAGCCAGGGGGGCAATTGACCCCCCTGCCCCCCCCCCCTAAATGACGGGCCTGATTGAACAACAGAAAAATGCATAGAGTTGTATAAAGAGGGTAACACTGCATTAAAATATTATTTTCATAATTAAAAAAAAACTTACAGGTTAATTTAGCTCAATGTTTTTTTTTCTTTAGTGGATCTTCATTAGCTGTGGGCTTAGAGCTAATAAGCTGCAGGAAAAGAATGTGGTTTTTGTTCTGTCTCAAGATGTTTATGTATTTTCTTCATTTTCGAGAACTGGAATGGCAAGGAAGTTGTAACAACTTTTTCCGTATTTAAATGAACATCTGGATCCAAAACAAAGACAACCTTCCTTTTCTGCAGCTTCGCAATAAGACCACAGCTAATAATGACCCAAAAATAAAATCACTCTAGCAAGGTTATAAATAGGGTGAAAATTAAATCGTTCAGTATATCGTCGGCACCATGTTAAAATTACGAATGTGAAAATTGGCACTTTTCAGGAGAACCAAAACACTGCATATTATTTTTTCGCACCTGACGCGCTTGGTTGTTTTCAATTTTTAAATTTTTGTAGATATATTTAAATGTAAAACTATCGTTCGAAGGCATGATTTGTTTTAATTATTTGTAAAATGAACTTGAAAATTGAACTTGAAAAACGCGATTTTTCACATTCGTTATTTTAGCATGGTGCCGACGATATAATGTCGAATGTTTTAAACACTAAATGCTTCTTACTTCGAAAGTCAACAGAACTTTCCAGTAGTCCTAGCACTTTCGGTTTATGATTTCATGGTTCAACGTCAGTTAGTTCGAACTAAGGTAGGAGAGACTAAAGAGAAGTATGATAATTTTTCATATCTGGCTTAGTGTATTTTCTGGCTTGGTGTATTTGGTAAATTCATTTATGTAGAAGTTCATACTTGTCTGTTACACATATCATTTTTTTTTCCTTTTTTTAAATAAAATTTAACTTTTTGTATAGTAAAATTTAAAAAAAAAAAAAAAATAGCTCGTTCGCCACCTTTGTAGCAAACTACTCCAACTGCTACCAATATGTTAAAAATAATTTTAAGAATTTTTCTTAAGAATGATTTATTAAATGTCGAAAGACTTTTTACTTCAAAAAGTAATATTATTCAATACAAAAAAAACATTACCTGGATCTTACGAGGCAAAAAATTACAGTAAATATTTTTCGATTATCTTGAAAAAATTCTATCTCAATCTGTAATGTTTGTGTTAAAATATACTGTAATACAAAGGCGAACCGAAAATTAATTTACTAACTTAGTTTACATTTTTTTTTCTAAAGGCAGAACCTTGAAACATGCGTAGTCTTACCAAGTTACCGTTACGATATGTTAAATGTAATACATTTAAAGTGGATATGATTGAAAAGAAAGAAATAATTTTGTAAGAAATATATCATCACTGAAAGCTTTAAGAATTCAAACACATGTACAAAAAAATTATAATCTTACCTGGAAACTCTACAACTCACACATCAATGTTTAATAACCGCATAAAAATGCATACAATGATCGACGGATCTTTACAAATTCAAATGCGTTCCCTGCGGATACATGATTTGCAATAAAGTAGTGCTGTTTCGGGGAAACAAATTTACTATAGTTTTGAAGATGATTTACCTCAAGAATACTGGACACCTTTGGCTAACCTTCAGTGAAACTCAATGTGGATGCTTCAGAAACTTGAAGCATATTACGTAAGTTTAAATAATTGAAGATGTACAGTTTTGTAATGTTCGCTACAGTAATACATAAAATTAATTTCAACTTCAAAGTAAATAAATTGATTCAACATGCATTTCTTTGCTTTTTTAGAAAACTCCGAATACTAAGCTTTTTAGTCTTAAATCATATCTGCATCAAATAAAAACTTCAACTTTAGAATAACATAGACTGTGGCAAATATACAGTGCGTCGCAAAAGTTTAAGCACAACCGAAATATTTTGATAAGACGAAAAGTATACACCAAAAAGCTTTGAAGCTTTTACTGTAATTAAACAAACAGCTTACAAATCCATGTTTCAAATTTGGAAACAAATCATAGAAATTAAAATACGATTACATGATAAAATCAAAATTTTGCTATCGCAAAAGTTTAAACACAAAAACGGAATATATATATTTTAGAAAGCATAAAAGTCTTTTAGTAGTCTATGGTGTTACCGTTGCATCTGATGAGTTCGAATATGCGATTTTTCATCAATAGCACGAGATTATGGAATGTTTCGGGAGTTAGTCTGTACCAGGCTTCCTCGATTGCAGATTTAAGCTCTTGAACAGAGCAATACTGCTTCCATTCTGGTATACGTCACGTGCGAGAATTCCCCAGATTTTTTCCATGGGATTTAGATCCGGGCTGAGTGCTGGCCAGTTCATTACACTAATATTTTGAGAAGCAAGCCATTCTTTCGTACTAAGGGAATTGTGTATTGAAGCGTTGTCTTGCTGAAAAATCCAATCAGGACCACCTAGGACTTCACCAAATGGTAACAAATGCTTTCTCAGGGTATCTTGATATCTTCCTGAATTTTGTCTACCCTTTAGAAAGCTAAGAGAAGTTTATTCGTTGAAACAAAAAGCGCCCCATACCATGACTGAGCCACCACCATGTTGCCTACTGAATACGCACTTCGAATCTTTCCTCAAATCACGCCAGTAGTATGAGAACCCACCTAGACCGTCTAAATTCCATTTTTTTTTTCATCAGAGAACACAACAGTAATCCATTCGTCACTATAATGCATATGATGCTTTGCCCACTGCAGTCTTGCTTGTTTGTGACACTTTCTCAGAAAAGGTTTGCGGGCTTTGATAAATCCTGATTCTTTTATTCGTCTGCTTATGGTATCACGTGATAATTTTGTTACAAGTCTAGTTTTTATTTGATTAAGTAACAAATTTTCAGTTAAGGCCAGTTTTTTAATTCTTCTATCCTCACGAGAGGTAGTTTTTCTCGGTCTTCCTGAGCGAAACGCAGGTTTAAATTGATTTCCACGTTTCAGAACATTATAATATCACGTTTAGATCGATTTAAAATCACTGAAATTTGCATAACAGAATTACCTTCTGCTTTCAGCTTCCAAAGTTGCACAACTTCTTCAGACGAGAGCTGTAGTGACTTCGGCATCTTGATAACACTTTAAGCCATTTCTACACTATGTAACTCGTTCAAAAGAACCACACTGGTTCTTTACGCATCACGTTTCAATAGATATTTGCATAAAATCTGATCTGTGCATAAACTTTCGCGACAGCCAAAAAACTATCTTTTGTATTTTCTGATTTTCGTTGCGGTTATATTTTTCAAAACTTCAAGCACTTAATTAGGATCATAGTAGCCACTTACAGTATAAATATGAAAGCATTCTGCTGAAAAGATTTCTTCTTATTCAAAAATTTTCATTGTGCATAAACTTTTGCGACGCACTGTAGGAAGAAAAAAAATAATAGATTACGAATCGAAAAGACATGAAATTCTAAACAGCATTCATTTATTTTATTATTACAATAGCTGTGCAAATAAAAGAGATTTTCACTGTACCGTAAAACAGAAGTTATGCTTCTTTGCTAATGTGAGGTTAAAAGGAAAACTTTATGTCCTATCTTGTATGCAGTAATGACTTTTGATAGAATCGCTTCAAGCTGATAAAATCTGCTGAATTAAATTAATTAGATGACATTATCGAGGCAGCAATCAAACACAGCAGTTAATGCGTTGAAGCTTTAATGTCAGTGACAATATTTGAAGTATAATTTCTAGTTGTAGAGAGATTTATCAGTTGGAGTATTTGTAGCACTTTGCTTAACGTTATTCAACGATTGATGCATCAAAACTACGTTGTCGATATACAAGCTTATTCTGAATATATATAAGAGTTAGCTGAAAAAAAAATTGAAGACTTTTTTTTCTCTGAAGTCTTGCAAAAACGGATGAAACATGAAAAATTTCCCATTTAGCTTCTATTAAATCATATGTATGCAAATACTGATTAATAATAACCAAGATTTCAAACTTTCAATGTTGTTCTATTACTAATATGTTGTTGTTCACATGTAACTTATACATGACGACAACGGTTATCCTCTCTTGTCGTGAGTTCCTGCGTACTGACCCAATTTGGTACATATACCGGTGTCCACGTGGTTCGCGCTCAGTTCTCTTACAGTTTTTACGTAGTGTGCTGAGCATTTTGCACTTATGAAGAAGCTCCATTGCAGCCTTGAAATAGCCATTTGCTGTACTCTCTACTTAATTTGTGCTTTATTTACATTGGTTTTTAACTTCAATTCTTATTCAATGTGTTTTTGATAAAATAAGTACTTTTTTTTTGAGATGCGAAACTTTGCAGGTAATTGGGAAAAAAACATTTGCTTATTTTTCATTAAATTTCAAGACATTTATTGAAATTGAGTAATACTCATTAAACCGTTGCAGTTAAAGGGGATGATTTTAATCATATTACTTCAAATTCTAAAACAAAAATCTTTACCTTAAATCAGAAGTGAATTTTTATTTACTGTTACAAAATAACTCATGCATTGTTCTCGGCAGAATTTTTAACGCATTTTACCAATTCCCAAAAGAGCGAAAGAGGGAAATAATGCTTTCAGTCCAAAATTTCGTCAACATCAGAGGATGCATAAATTAATAGATGACTCTGAAATTTAAATTTCCGACATTGAATTTCGAAAGGAGCAATGCTTTTCTATTAGTGATAGATTTTCTTTGAGAGAAAATCGTTAAATATTCCTTTTGAAATGGAAATATCTGAGCTGCGTTTGACAAATGAAATATTAATGACGTTTTATATGAAACCGAAAGTTTACATAGGAAGTGACTGCAGTTTAAGCTACTTTCTGAATTGTGATTAAAAAAGGAGTAAACGAAGAACATAGAGGGATGTGAGCTTGTAGAATTTCAACTGCACAAAGAGGCTTGTAGAGCTTAAAGTATAAACTTTTTTTTCGCTTAATTTAATAAAGTGTAAATAAACTGTTTATTTTTTAAAGGAAGAAATTGAATGCTTCGCAAGCTCCTTTCCGGAGTTTGTCTAAATGGGTTGTGAGCGAAGTAGGTAAGGGAATGTGGGACAAAGTGAAATAGCAAAATGTTTTAACAGTTTGCAGTGCCACCAATCTAGTAGTATTTTAACTAAGTTCCTAGGTATGTAGTTAGTTCCTGTCAAAAAAAAAAAAAAAAAAAATAAGTAATTTCAAAGATCCACAAAAAAATTATACAAGCCAATTTCAAAATTTGCTACCTTGATATTCGTGGTTTGTTAAAAATATTTCTTGTTATTATTAAAATAATAAGATTCTTGTAATCATTTAAATAAACTATTAATTGAGATTTAATGATGTCCAGTGCAGTCCTTATTTAGTTTATATTGGGCATTTTTTTATTTTAAACGTTCAATGTAATTTGTCATGTGCACGCAGGGTAAAGTGGATGGGGTAAAGTAAAAAAGACCATTTCGTTCACTAATTCATTCATTTATTAAATCACGTACGTATTTATTTATTAATTTATTTACATTCTTTTACTTAATTATTTACTTATTCACTCATTCATTGACTCAATTTCTTATTTATTCTGTTTTATTGACTCATTTATTTTTCTCATATATTAATTAATTCATTTACTCATTCATTTATTTACTGACTCGTTTATTTTTCATTAATAATTGTTTTTTTTTCTTTATTTACACCTTTATTTGGTTAAAACGACTGTTGACCATCGAATAGTAATTTTTTTCATTTGTGGTGGCCTGTGATTTGAGTTATTGATACGTATTATTAAATCCCACATTTTAAATGCATACTCTTCAAAAAATAAACTGTTATTTATACATTATAATACTGGCAGCCGAGGTTCCAATTTAAAACTGTAAAATGCACAGTAATAAACTAAAACTAGCAGTTTTACAGTTTATTGCTGTAAAATTAGCAATTTTACAGTTTATTGCTGTGCATTTTACAGTGTTAAACTGGAATCTCGGCTGCTGTTATTATACTGTAAAAACAATAGTTTATTTTTTGTAGTGTATATCTCAAAAACTAGAAAAATGTAGAAAAGTAATGCCCCACCGTCGGATGCCCGCCCCTTGATAAAAATAAAAACCATGTTTCATAAGTTTTTGACATTTAATGTTTACTCGAACAAATAAAAACAATCTCAGCGTTTTTATTTTTGACTTAGTGAAGTTTAAGCAAATGCGTGTTTACATTCATTTCATTAGATTAAAAAAAAAACCGCTTTTGTAAAAATTAATCAAATTTGCTATTTCTCTTGAATAAGAAAATGTAAAATGCTTATGAACTGAAAAAGCTACTAAAAGTGAACTTTTGAGCGTTTTATGACTTGGTATAATGCAAACATGTATTAGCTTTATCAAGTAGAATATTGAAATATTTTTAAGAACTTACCTTTCACAGTTTTATTCAGTACCCCATGCGTCTCATTAAAAATTTCCATTTTCTCGAAAGACATGCTGTCTATATCCGGCGAGTTTGAAGTTTCAGTTGAATAATATTCTTTTTCGTTTTTCATAGAACCTTTCATGATGCTAAAAATGAAAATGTTTCTATTTTGTAGCAGAAAATAAGTGTAGAACTACTGTTTAGTCTGACTTTTAATCTCGGCATGATACCTGACGACATGCAATGTCTTTTAACTTCAAAAACATTCAAATACAACTGAAACTACATGCTTGATTGCTTTGTATAACGACTTTAGCTGATGCTTTCTTATTTTCTTCGTAATTAGCTGTTTGTTAAACACATGGGTTATTGAGAAGTGTTATTGAGTGTAATATTCACCCTTCTGTATAGTTTTTTGTATGCAGGAATGTAAAGTCATAAAGGTCACATAAATATGGCACGTTGACTTTGCTGTATCCTGAATTCTTATGTATTTGATTGCATAATATATAAGGTTCAATTAATATTAATGAGAAAGTTCTCAAAAATTATTATCACGAATAACCAATAATACTATACAGGGTGTCCACTCCAATCGTGGACCAATAGCTAATTTCTAAACCGTTAGAGATAAGCATATAGTTTATTTAGGAAAAAATCTCCAAATTTTGAAAGGAATTTTGGGTCTATTCAATGTTTTTCAAAAAATTAAATTTTGAAAGAGTTACGAAATTTAAATTTTTATACAGCCCCCCAGTCATATCATTCATATTTAGTAAAATATTCTTGACACTGTAACGTTTAAAACTTAAAAAGAATCACTGTTCTACGACAAAAATTGACCGAGTTATGACGTTTTGAAAAATCAAGATTTTGCATTATTTCATGACGTCATCGAGAGATCACTTAAGGGACCGTATGCGAAATCCTTCAAAATCTTGATTTTTCAAAACGTCATAACTCGGTCAATTTTTGTCGTAGAGGAGTGATTTTTTTTTAGTTTTGAACGTTACAGTGTCAAGAATGTTTTACTAAATATGATTGATAGGACTGGGGGGCTGTATAAAAATTTAAATTTCGTAACTCTTTCAAAATTTGATTTTTTGAAAAACATTGAATAGACCCAAAATTCCTTTCATAATTTGGAGATTTTTTCCTAAATGAACTATATGCTTATCTCTAACGGTTTAGAAATTAGCTATTGGTCCACGATTGGAGTGGACACCCTGTATAATTTAACAGAACACAAACTGACAATCTACACTTTAGAACATCACTCTGAATATTACAAATAAAATTTAATTGTTTTGAAAACGGTCAAATAGAAAGAGGGGAAAGTACATCATATCTGCAGGTACACAGGTTTGTGAAAAAAGAAGAAAAAAGTTCAAGAGTTCTTGTTATATTGTATAATCTATGTTTGTTTTCCCGGTACTTCCCATTTTTTGCATGGTGTAGCATATTAAACATAAACAAGTGCAAGTTCTCACACAGCTGCATACCCAATTTCAAGTAAAATACATCAGCATTCTTTGGGTAAGTCTTTTATTTTCCTAACATACACAATTTGCCACTTATGTTCACTAAATTTTTTAGTTATGGTTTGCTGTTTGCATTGACATGTTTAAACTATCAGCCTGCCTTTTTATTGAAGGCAGCATGCCTTCAGTTAAGTTCTTTAAATCGCTTGATCAGTATTATTTTTCATAACTCAATTTTAAAACCATATACATGTATGTCCGAACAGTATCAACTCAATGAACTTTCTAAAAATGACTGCGAGATATGGAAAGAAGATATATTTACTATTTTGCTTTTTAACAATTAGAATTTTTGGCATTTTGTACTTAAAAAGAACAATTACAAAAAATATTACACTACAACAGTTTTGAAATATAAATTGTATTTTCCTCTCATTTTTCAAGCTGCTCTTCTGTTATTTGAAATGCAAATTGCGGGAATATTCTTAACTAAATTATAGATGTGTACTTTCACTTTTTAATTCAGGAAATACGCCTGTAGTGCGTTAAAAATGATTTTACTTCCAGTGCTATAGTTGAGGGGGGGGGGCACCATTCTCAAAATATTTGTTTTTGTCCTAAAAAATAAGCTTCAATGGGAATCTGTTTTGAATCGCTTTTTATTTTAATGAGACACCCCAAACATTGTTTTCCAACTGTATCAGTGTCTTCGTCTATTACATATTCTAATACATGTAATTTTTCTTAGATGGATGATTTCTGTGTACATACGGTTACTCATCCAGCATTTTTTTGGTTGATAAAATTTAGGTAAACGGATTGTGAAATTAAAATTTTGTTTCTTTCAAAAAAGCTTTCATCAATAAATATCAACGATGCATTAAGAAGAAAAATTCACTAAAGGTTATAATGTATATAAAAAAAGTACTGCCACGATAGGTTTTTTTTACAACATTTTAATCTTTTGTTTTTGTAGCTTTTGTTATTTTAATAAAGGTCGTTTTTATTTTACTGAAGGTTGTGACAATTTCAGAGTACACGGCCGTGCGACCGCCAAGTCGAGAAAAAGCAAGCCAAGTTCATCAAGCGCATGGCAGTACTATATTTACAGGAAGCAACTCATGCCATTTTTAACGCCTTGTAACTTGAACCTAGAAACCTAAGTTTTTAGAGGCTGAGAGAACATGCGCTAGAGAGTTATCCTTGCGAATTAAACTTCATTTTCTTGAATAGTTTACGACTTATAAGGGGTCAAAATTCGTGAAATCTAGGATGATGTAATCAAAAGTATTTTTGACTTCTAGCAGTCACACGAACCTAAAATGTTTGCTGCACGTAGGGTTTAGCTTGTAATGGAAGGAAAAATTGCAACATTCCGAAATTTCACTCACGTTTGGTAGTTATAGAATTTCTTTCCGTTGTGGCTACTTTTTCACCGATAGATGGCGCTCTCTCGCCATCGAATCATAATTAAATAACGCGTTACATAGATAAGAGAAAGTGAGAGCGACGCGCCGTGAAATACTTTCAACTAAAAATAGACTTTTAGAAATTGAAACGAAGACATTTTGATTTTTCCTAGTCAATATTAGGATTTTGATTACTTGGATTCTTCGTAAATTGTCCTTATTATGACCAATTTTCCTGACTCGCACAGATTAAGTGCTGATGTATTTCGGCCTTCTGTTTTATCGACAGAATCATAATAAAACGATCGTTGCTCTAAATTTGGTAATCTAGGTGGACGAGGTTTCCTGATCGGTTAGGCGTCGGACTCGTAACCGGAGTATGGGGGTTTGATCCCATCCGATCAAACATACACAATGATCCCCGATGGTGACTGGTGAACCGTAATACCGAAATTTTGTCTGAAACCCGAGATTGTCCAGGTCCGTCTGGGAAGCATATTAATAGGCGACACACAGTCTTAAAAGTTTAAGTTTATTAATAAAATGTCTCAAATTTGGTTACTAATTTTTGAGAAATTGCTTTCCTTTTTAACTTATTTATTTGTTATGCTGCGAATTTCGTTTTTTAATACACACGTTCAAGAGCTAACTTGTTTCTTGCATCAATTTTTTCTTAGGAATTTTGATATTAATGTATTTAAATACTCATTTAAATAAAATAGAACTTTCAATTAAAAAAAAAAGATTTTTAATTTTATGATTACAATAAATTAAGTATAGCTCTCCGCCAACAGCGGAGGAAAATAAACCTACAACATCCACTTTCGTCAAAATATTCCAACTCTTATATCTCATTTCTCTTGCATTGTCATTACAAAAAAACAATAGACGTGCGCAGACGATAAATAAATTAAATGATTGCAAAGAAATGTGAACATTGCAGACGGTAATACATAGAAAAATATTTAATATCAAATGTAACAGACGATAAATTTGCAAAAAGCAATACCACTACTACTTTAATTTATCGCATAAGACGAGAACGATATAATTATTTCTTGAGTTTGGAACTTTAGTCTTATCAGTATTACTTGCATTTTATTTATTTTATGTATTGGGAAAATTATTTATTTATTGATGTCATTTGCTAACAATTTAGCTAATTTAAGGGAACAGATTCATGGTACGTTAAAGCTTCCGCCAGTAAGAAAGAAATCACCTTTTGAAAAACTTTTAACAGCTGACATAAACAAGATTTTGAGCTCCTACAGTGTGCTTAATCATTGGGCAAAATTGTTTATCTATATTGAACTTACTACAAACATGAGGCAGAATGATTTTGACTCAGTTGAAACTCTAAACAGAATGATGTTATGTGTGATTACACAAAAAGACAGCGATTTATTTTTGACTACATAAATTAATAACTCTTGATTAAAAATTTCCTACAAAAAGAAATGAGATCCTATCAAAAACATAAACTGTAAAAAAAATGCAAGTCTCGCTGTCATCGGTAAAAGTTGTGATATCTTAGGAATATCTAAGGTGACTGTTTTAGTTAGTATCTTGTGAAGCATCTATTTCATAACTTTGTCCTATAAAGACAGCGATTTACTTTTGACTACACTGATTAAAAATTCTTAAATAAATTCCTACAAAAAGAAATGAAATCCCATTAAAAACATAAAATGTACAAAAATGCAAGTCTCGCTTCCACCGTTAAAAATAGTGAAATCTCAGGTAAAACCAAGTCCTTAGTTTTAGTTAGTCTCTTGAGAATCATCAAGTTAACAACTTATCATCAATAGTATCCTACTAAGTTACTTTGCAGCATTTATAGTGATCATATCAATATTAGACATCTTTATTTATACAGTAACTATAGTGACTTGGCAATCGCATGGCAACATAATTGCGTCTAATTGCAATAGCGCTGTGAGTGCTTTATTGCATTTACTTATATATGGTGTAAATCCGGTTCTCTAGCACTATATTGTATTACAAGTATTCTGAATAGTAGGGTCTTCTGAACTTATTCATTTCGAGCGCAAAAAATCATCTTGACAAGCAGACTTCATTGGCGACAACACTCAAAAGACTTAAAAATATATAAATTTTAAAAATTAGAAATAAAATAGGTTACGAGTGCGGGTATTTTATTTGGCGTCAATGAAACGGGACAAGTAGCTTTTTTTACTGCGTTAGTTTTTTACAGCGCGATTGCCAAGTCACTATATTTATTGTACAAATAAAGATGTCTTATATTGATATGATCTCTAAAAATGCTGCAAAGTAACTTAATAGGATACTATTGATGATAAAGTTGTTAACTTGATGCTTCTCAAGAGACTAACTAAAACTACGGACTTGGTTTTACCTGAGATTTCACGACTTTTAACGGTGGAAGCAAGACTTGCATTTTTGTACATTTTATGTTTTTAATGGGATCTCATTTCTTTTTGTAGGAATTTATTTACGAATTTTTAATCAATGTAGCCCAAAGTAAATCGCTGTCTTTATAGGACAAAGTTGTGAAATAGATGCTTCACAAAATACTAAGTAAAACAATCACCTTAGATATTCCTGAGATCTCACAACTTTTAACGATGACAGCGAGACTTGCATTTTTTTACAGTTTATGTTTTTTGATGGGATAGTTTTGTCCCCAAAAGTTTGAACATAATGTTTAAAAAGAAGTAAATATGGTTTCCAATTTGAATGTTAAAAAGGGTAGAAGGGAAAAAACCTTTTGCATAGGAAAACTAGGAAAACTTACCTTTTCCAATAAAATACTATGAATAAATCTTCTAGCTTTGAGATTAAAATAAAGAATAACATGTTGTAAGAAAAACTTACCTCTTAAATTTACATATTACTTTTATAATAAAAGTAACAATTGATAACGTCTAAATGTCTTGATACGTACTTTAATAGCGCTGTATAACCCAAATACTATTAGGTTGGTGCGTATGAAATGTCGGATTCTCTTTACATGCGGACGTTTGTCTCCCTGTTTTCGTTATACTTTTGTCTTTGGCATAATCTCATTCATAGTCGTATTGTCCATTGCCAGAGACTCATTTCAGCAAAATAGGTTTTCTCGAAGGTCTTCCCTTTTGTTATTTCTTTTGAGTTTATTGCCAATATGAATTCTGCCGACACACAAAACAATTGCGAAACTGAACGAACTGGAATATGAAGTTTTGCAGCATCCACCATATTCACCGGATCTCTCGCCGACCGATTTTCATTTTTTCAAGCATTTAGAGCTGTTTTTAAGGGGCAAACACTATGAAAATGAAGACAGTCTAAAAAACTCGATATCAGAGTTTATTAATTCTAAAGACCAAAATTTTTTTAAGACAGACATCTACGCTTTAAAATCTCGTTGAGAGAAGTGTATTGAAGCGAATGGAGCATACTTTGATTGAATAAACAGCTTTTGAAGAAAGATATGCAGTTTTATACAATCACTTAAGAATCCGACCTTTCATACGCACCAACCTAATAATATCATTAGTTCAAGTAAGAACGAAGATAAATATTCCTCACGCATTTACCGACCATACAATTTTCTCCTATCAACATAAGTTCCAAGCGCACGTATTAAAAAGATATACTTAACAATACTGATGCAAGGAATTTTGTTTTTAATCTTGAGCTCATAAACACATATCTGCTCATATTGAAAGTTTATCTGGTTTATCACCAGAAACAATGTAGAAAAATATTTAAACTTTAAGATTGACTGCATCTTCAAATTATCTTTGCACCCACAGCACAGGCGAAAAACCTAAATTTCAAAACTTTTGTTGCTGTGTCTTCTGGTCTAACGTTAGAATTTGATGATAAGTGGCGCTGAATACACGTGTATACATCTGAAGAACGTGTAATGAAGCATACATTTACCGACGTATAATAGCAAAAGATTGCAGAATTGCGTTTTCTAAACTTTGATCACGGATCAGTCATTCTATAGTGAACAATGCAATAGGTGCTACTGACTTTCTAACTCTTTTCATTTGAAAACGAAAGTATAAAAAATACTTCATGGTTCAGTTTGTACACTTAAATTGTACATGATTCATCTGTGTCATTTTACAAAGAGTTTGAAACATAATAGGTATTTTTCAGCAACAACGGCATCGTGATTCACGTAAAATTTTTTCAACTTTTAAAAAATGATGCTTGTGTACATTAAATGTGATCCTTATTTTCAGATACGTTCATTTCACAAGCACCGGCACTGTTTTACTTCTATAATTCTGCTTTTTTTTCCTTGCACTATATTTTTGTCCCCCACTGTTGATAAGTACATATGGCATTAAAAAACCAAAAAAAGTCTTTTATGTTTTAAGAACAGTGTTCATGACAGTTTAAATAAGCTTTCAAATCGTATTCATAAAAACTTTAATATTTCTTTGGTTTAATTACTACATGAATTTCCTTTAATTTATGCCGACATTTTTTCTTTTCCACTGAACACTGATGTTTTTCCGTACGGACTCGCAGTGACGAAAACCACCATTTGATATACTCTTGTATTTAAAAATGTCATAAATATGGTAGATACACAATAATTGATAGATGTATGTTATTGATAAATATTTCCATTTTTAAACAAGAAGTATGATTGGAGGAAAAATTCTTGAAAAACGTCTACTTACGTAACTGGCTGTTTTACTATGTCAATGTTATACATCTGTCCAAGAACATTGAATTACAATATAGAGAGATAATAATGGCTTAGAAAAACTTACTTTTTTAATGTTTTTTCATGTTGGTTTTCCATAAATATTGAAACTAAGTCATAGAAATTAAAAACATGATATTTAACAAAATATAAATGCTGAACAGCTTTAAACTATTTCATTATAACAAATTTCATTAAGAATACTGTAAAACATGAACTTTATATACACATGTGTACTGGCTAAAATTTTTTCGTGCGACCTCGCCGCATTTGCGCACGCGCCAAGTCTCTTCGGACTTTCTCGAAATAGGGGGGAAAAGCAACGAGGAAGTAGTAAGCGAACAAATGCTGAAAGCATCGGTAAGTGCGCATCCTAAACCGATCTCCCCTTTGTCAGATGGAAGCGTCCGTGGTTGCTAGGCGCACAATACGCAAATAGACAGTATGAGAGCTTATATATCGGCCAATTTATCATAATAAATTTGCTATTTTCTTTTTTTTTCACTTCCTTCTATATCCACTATTCTGCAAAAAACGAATTCTGTTTTACTAATATAATACAGCTAATTTTATAGTAATAAACTAAAAAGAGCAAATTTTACAGTAATAAACTAAGATTGTTCATTTTACAGTACTAAACTGTAAAATTGCTCATTTTACAGTAATAAATTGTAAAACTGCTTAGTTTACAGTGTATTACAGTGCATTTTACGGTTTTAATTTGGAGCCTCTCCCGCCAGTATTACTCTGTTGTTTTTACAGTACAACACAGTTAAATTTTAGGGCAATAAACCAAAATTGCTAATTTTACAGTAAGAAACTGTAAAATTGCTAGTTCTACGATTTATTACTGTGCCTTTTACAGTTTTAAATCGGAATCTCGGCTGCCAGTATTACACTATAAAACAAAAGTTCATATTTTGCAGTGTAGTTTATAGATGAATCGGATTCGTGAAAATTTTCAAATTTCGACGTATTTGCACGTTTCAAGGTGTACTGAGATTATTTCAACTATTTTTGGAAATTTTTTGTCTGTCTCTCTGTGTGTCTAACTGTGTGACTATTTCTGGAAATTGTCTGTATGTGTGTGACCAGTTTTTGCAGTTGCTCTAGAGAAAAAACTACTGCATGAAATCTAACCAAATTTGTGTCCCCTATGTGAATTGTTGCGCATTCAATTTTGGCGCCAATTTCTGTAAGGGGGTTGAGCAAATGAATGTTTTTTTCCGCTGAGGGTGACTTCTATTTCTCAGGAAGAAACTGGCGGAATCAAACAAACATTTATCCGTCGGTCGATTCTACAGAATACTTGTGTTTATTCAATTTGTTTTTGATATCTAAAAGGAGTTTCCAGCAATCGAACTGTTTTTTTCCTTTCTTGTGACTACTCAAGAAGCAAGGTTAAACAAAAACTGATCGACAGGTAGACCTTAGAGAACAGGTAGACCTTTAGTACAAGAACTGATTTGATTTTGGCGTTAGTAGCACTAAGGGGGTTGGTGCAATAGAACTTTCTTTCCTTTTCATTGCAACTGCTATATTTCAAGAAATATTGCTGCGATTTAAATACAGTTTTGAATAAAAGTGAACCTACGTGGTAACAAGCACATATGAGATTTTGGCGCCAATCACTTTTGGGTCAGCAAGAGTTTGGCACATATAATGTGCCAATTTAAACTGTATAGTAATTGTGTCATTAAGGAAATATTTTTTTCTACATGTTTCAAATTCTCTCTAATCTCTTTTGAAGTCAAATTGAGGAATACGAAGTAATAAAAAGTCGTTCACATGGTTCAAAAATTGATCAAGGATCATTGAATCATGGATCACAAATCAAACCACATGGTTGTAAACTAGAATTTCACAACACTGTTTCAACATTCTGCATTATAATATTTTAAATGATTTTAAATTTCACTCTTCAATTTAATGAAAATATTTTGTGTCTATTTTCTCCTGTAAATACTATATGAAACTAAATTGTTGACCAACTGTTTAGTTTTGAAACAATAAAATAACAAAATAAAAAGCAAATATATAAATATTCATTAACAATGAAAAGCATTATGAACTCATTTACAAACTTATTTTAGAAAAATAATAATTATAAATATTTATACATTTTTAACTTATAATGTCCCACATCAATATTATTATTACGGAGAGGATATTGGAAATGTTTACAAAAGCACCATCCTCAACGTTAGAACTAACATACAAAAATAAAGAATTCTTAATTTCGGAAAAAAATTAACATTGTCCTAAATTTACTTGAATATTCATATAATAGATTTCTAAAATTAAGTTTAACTTATACAAATTCGTCTAAAATGTGTTTACACATGATAAAAACAGTGATAAAGTTATATTTATACAATACTGGTAAATACCCGGTAAAACGAAGAAGTCACCACATAAACATAAAATTGCTCATTGCTGCAAAATTATGGTCAAACGGAAGAACTGCTGCTATTTCCCTTTTCCCCTGTAGGTTTTTACTACAAAATGTCCACATTTTATGCAAGCCGAAATAGATTTTGAATTGGTTGCAGTGCACGGGTTTGTGTCTTTGTCGTCTGTTTTAAAAATACCCTTCAATTTGGCTCAGATGCGCATTAAAAGGAAAAAAAAAAACACCATTATCACAATAACATGGCAAACACTACACACATAAGCTAGAATCTAAGAAAAATGTAAAACATATAGTTGTATGTGGAGCAAATAATAAGTTAGTTACATTTTTGAGAATGAATAATTTGATATTTTCTTTAAATTACAGTACATAAAGGGAAAACAGTACAAATTTCATAGTAGAACTTTTTCCTTTTCATTTTTGGCAGTTAAAATCGAAGTTTTAAATTAAAGTGAAAAAAATTATTTTGCACATTGTAAAAGTAATAACTAACATATTTTCAATTTGATTATTGAAACTCTTTTATTTTAAAGAAATGGATAAACAAATCATTTAATGACTAAATAAATTAATGAATAAATTAGTAAATAAGTAAGAAACTAAAGCAAATAATTTAAAAATGAGTAAAGTAAATTTCAGAAAGGCTCTTAACAGTAATTTTATCTTTAGGACTGCTCTTTTTAAAGCAAGCCACATAATTCTTAATATGTTTTAATTTACGAGAAACTTTTTTAAAGCGTAAAAGTGTATCTAGACTAAAGCTCGATTGTTGAAACTTGCATATTTTCAGTGAATTTTAACTAACGTTAGTAATAAGTTACGAAGTACTAAAACACAAAATACAAGATCCAGATGATAGGTCTTTTTATGTTGATTTAGATTTATATATGACTTCAGACATACCTAGTATGAATGTCGTTGAATTGGAAAACTCAGATTTTTTTTAAATTTGCATTTAGAAAAAAGAAAAAAACCGAGCATTTTAGCTTGGTATAGGATTTTAATTGTAAACCAGAGGAATACATATTATGCGTATGAAGTTGAGTAATTGAGTCACGAAAAAGCATGACTTTAGTTTCTTTTTAGTACATTCACGTTTTATTTCTGAGATTGGGTCTCTAAACAAAGTTTGAATCAAACTGTGAAAAATGTAAAGTTTCATTCCCTTTATTTTGTATGTGTTCGTGAGAGAAAGATATATATATATATATACACTGAAGTGACAAAAGTCATGGGATACCTCTTAATATCGTGTCGGCCCTCCTTTTGCCCGGCGAAGTGCAACAACTCGACGTGGCATGGACTCAACAAGTCGTTGGAAGTCTTCTGCAGGAATATTGAGCCATGCTGTCTCGATAGACGTCCATAATTGTGAAAGCGTTGATGGGGCAGGATTTTGGGCACGAACAGACCTCTCGATGGTGTCCCATAAATGCTCAATGGGATTCATGTCGGGCGATCTAGGTGGCCAAATCATTCGTTGGAATTGTCCAGAATTTTCTTCAAACCAATTGCGAACAGTTGTGGCCCGGTGACATGGCGCATTGTCATCCATAAAAATCCCACCGTTGTTTGGGTACATGAAGTCCATGAATGGCTGCAAGTGATCTCCAAGTAGCTGCACATAAGCATTTCCAGTCAATGTTCGGTCCAGTCGCACTAGAGGACCAAGTCCATGCCATGAAAAAACAGCCCACACCATTACGGAGCCACCACCAGCTTGAACAGTGCCTTGCTGACAGTTTGGGTCCATGGCTTCGTGGGGTCTGCGCCACACTCGAACCCTACCATCGGCTCTTACCAGCTGAAATCGTGACTCATCGGACCAGGCCACGGTTTTCCATTCATCTAGGGACCAACCGATATGCTCACGTGCCCACGAGAGTCGCTGCAAGCGATGTCGTTCTGTCAGTAAAGGCACTCGAGTCGGTCTTCTGCTGGAATAGCCCAAGAAATCCAAATTTCTCCGCACAGTTCTAGCAGACACGTCCATTGTACGTCCCACATTGATTTCTACGGTGATTTGACGCAGTGTTGCTTGTCTGTTAGAATTTACGACTCTTTGCAGACGTCGCCGGTCTCGATCTTTAAGTGCAGGCGGTCGACCACTGCGCTGTCCATGGTGGGATGTTATGCCTGAAATTTCATACTCTCGGCACACTCTTGACACAGTGGATCTGGGAATGTTGAATTCTCTAACGATTTCCGAAATGGCATGACCCATGCGTCTAGCTTCAACTAACATTCCGCGTTCAAAGTCTGTTAATTCACGTCGTGCGGTCATCATCACGTTAAAACCTCTTCACATGAATAACTTGAACAGAAATGAAAGCTCTGTAAAAGCACTGCGCATTTATACCTGTTCTATGCGATGCTACTGCCATCTGAAAATTTGCATATTGCTATCCCATGACTTTTGTCACTTCAGTGTATATATATATATATAGAGAGAGAGAGAGAGGGAGAGAGAGAGAGGAAGAGATCTTATATTCTACCTAATTATTCTTTTCCCCTCCCCTTCTAGATGCATATGTTTTGACTATTCATCATATTTTTTATAACTTTCCTTTTCAAACTAGTAAGAAAAAAAGGCTTATTTTTAATGAAGTCAGTATTTATAGACGGAGATAAAATACCAAAAATAAAGAAGAAAGTTTTCATGTTCTGAATCCAAGTTTCAGAAACATAAAAGCCTCTTTGATGTTAGGAATGCTTAAAAAATAATTTTTGAAATTTATAAAGATGTAACTAAACGGAGCAATGAATCATGGTGTGAGGAAAAATAGATACATAAGACAAGAAAAAAATTAATATTTATTTTACGCACGCAGTATTGTTTTTGGATTCCCCTTTTCTTTTATTTCGAGAAGCAGGTGTTTATAAACAAGAAATGCAAACTTGCTGACATAGATAAAGTAACGTCAATGTCATTATTGTTATACCAGCGACAGTAACAAGAGTGAATTCATTTAGGAGAAATATGTTAAGTATATATGCAACTAATTGAATTTATTAGTTATTCATACTTTGAGCAACTTAATTTGTTTCATTAATGTAACCCGGGGGGAAGATGACGATGCGGTACTAGAGGAAGAACATCGTAATTAAATTTTTAGACAGTAGATTATCGCTAAAACAAGTGCGAGAGAATCTACTGATCAATCATTAGATAGGTTCATCCATCGTTAAAAAGTGTTTATTGCTTGAAGACCCTCGAGAATCTAATTTTTCTTCATGGTATAATAAGGTCTCATCAGTTTAAAGTAGTCACATTTATTTGTGATTGATTTCATAATTTGTAACTGTTTATTTACACAGTGTATCGTGTAACTGACCGAAGCTGAATTAAAATGACAGTTCAAAAATCTCTGCAATATGGGACAAGTTGTCGAACTTGGCATCTATTACGGAAAATTATATTGCCACGGTAAGATTTCTAGAACACATCACTTCTTGATTGGATTTTGCATTTGTAGGGCTACAAATATTTCCCCCTCCAAGCCTGTGATATGCTCTTATGTTATATCTAAATTAACCAGTTATAGAAAACCATATTCCTCAGTTCCATATCATTGCCTCTGGCTATGTTTTTTAGTAGATATTAAGCAAACCTTGTAATTGTGGATGCTAAATGCTCCATTACTGCGAAGATATTTATTTTAAATTGCAGTAAACAATTTTTTTTTCTCATGCCTTTAGGGTAAAGCAATTTACGTTTTTGCTGTTATTCAAAAAATAACTTTAAAAAATGTGTTTTTGCATTCCTCCTGCACAATTCAGCTGGTATCATTATATTTATGCAGAGTGTTTATGAGAGGACAAGGAGAAGAGGGATGGAGAATGAAAATTGTGATTAAAAACGGGATCGCTAGTACTAAATGTACGTGATAAACATGGTTGTAAATTATTTCTTTCTAATCAGATGTTACATAGCATGTATGAGGAGTAATCTTTACAATCTCTCGCTAATTTAATTTATTTCTCCCTATTGTAAGGTATATAATAAATTTAATTCTAGCGAATGGAAACATTTTTATTCCCGTAGCTCTGACTTATCAAAAGTCTATACATAATTATGAATCATTGGTATGTTTATGTACTATAAAACATAAATGATATGATTTTGAGTTTTAATGCAGTTGGACAACAAACTAAATTTCATAAATATAAGCTGTACTATTTACAGATTTAGAGCAATTTACTTTCAGAAAAAAAAAAAAAAGATTTAGGCTCGGTACTGATACAGTCGAACTCGTTTATAACGAGCTCAGACATAACGAGAACTCGGATTTATCGAGGGAAACGAGAATATTTGGTTGGATCAACGTTAAGTCTATGGGACAGAATTCGTTTTCAACGAGCAAGACCCGGTTTTAACGAGTAATTTTTTCTGTCTCTCAGTCTTTTTTTTCTCATCTTTCTAGTCAAATTC
Organism: Uloborus plumipes; assembly: GCA_038373865.1. Lineage (NCBI taxonomy): Eukaryota > Metazoa > Arthropoda > Arachnida > Araneae > Uloboridae > Uloborus > Uloborus plumipes. The sequence continues at coordinate 35,707 of JAXGGA010003987.1, read as the reverse complement.
TTGTCTTATCTTCATTTTTTCTCCATTGCGGCTCAATACTTGTGTATAAAAAATTCCACCAGCATTCTAGTATCAATATATAGAGTTCACAAATCCGGTATAACAGGTGGGGCTGATTGTTTACAGAGAAATCATTAAATAAAGAGCAGTATCTAATTTAATTAATTGATGTAATTAAAGTAAGTATTAATTAAATTGAAAGTAAACTCAATTATTTGACCTCCCAAGCCCCCACCCCTTCTGTTTGCACGCCGGCCGTAAGGACCCGTTTATTACGAGCACTCGGATTTAACGAGCAACATGTTACGGTTCCTTCGTGCTCATTATAAGAGATTTCGACTGTAGTAGTGCAGTTTAAAACCAAAAAAAGAAAGGTACCGCCATGCGTACATTATTATGAACTTATTCTAACTCAAAAAAAATAGAGAGTAACTTCACAAGAGAAAAATCACAAAAGAAATGAAGAAACTTATTCGTTGAAATCACAAAAGCACAATTAAGAAAATTGCTGCGTGCCACTAATCACTATTTATGCTCTCTAATTCTATCTCATTTTCTTCTGCTGTGCAGAAAAGTGAACTCTAAAAGTCAGGAGTATAAAAGTAAAATTCTTATGATTAAAATGACGATTACGGCCTTTTACTTCCTGTTAACTGGCATGCTTCTAAAAAAATATTAAATACGTTAGTATAAACATAACGAAACGTTTTTAGCATGCAGAAAATTCTGCTTCAAGCATTGAAAAGTTTTACTAAGGAATATAGCATTTAAGGTGCAATTTTTCAGCGTACACGCGTTTCGTGACTGTGAGATCACACGCGGTATATTAAGAGGCAATTAATTTAATCTTTCTAAGTTCAAAATATAGTCCTATCATGAAAAACCTATCATGACTCACACGCTAAAATAAGATATAAATGAAGTAACAGTACAGGAAAAAGCAATCATTTTTAATTTCTTGACTTCTTATGGGATAAAGCTTTACTTCTCAATAGAATAGTCCATTGAAAATTTTGATCATTTTGATTTACGCTTATTTTTATCTAGTGAGAAGTGAAATGATAAACGTGATGAAGTTGAATCAGTTGCAAAATCCAAAATTATTTGAAATCAAACTATTCTTTCTTAATTGTGGTATCAAAATCTATATATGAATTAACATTTTATTGATATTTTTATATTGATTGCTAAGTTGAGAGATTGTTGGGTTGATAATTAATTGTTCAGCAAAAGAAATATTTCTCTTTCACTCACAAAATTGTCACTTTAGAAAAAATAGAAATTCTCTAAATGAACTCGAAAAAAAAAAATCCTAATATTTTTTACTCTATTAATGAAAATATTGGTTAAACTATGCTAAACTGCTTTTCACAAATTAAAAAAAAAAGTCTAGCATTATTTAGTTAAGAGTCCAGTAAAATATTTTAAACACCATGTTCAAACTACCCTCTACAAAGTTTTCCTTGAATTATAGACGTGACAAGAATAATATTTTTGGGCCGAAATTTCCACACATAAGGCCTGAGAGAGACTACGCTGCACTTGTTACAACAGGCTAAATAAAGAGCTAATTCATGCTGTATATTTTTTTCTTCTGCTATATATATTTGTTTTTACAAGTGTGAAAGTTTTTTTCAAGTTGAAATCTTTCTTTTTTAAATCTACTATTATTAAACCTTTTTATTTCCTTCTTTTGCTTTATAAGTTCAGCAAAACTGTTTAAAGAAGAAATTGCTTTGAGAAAGATCGGATATATTAAAATGTAATAAAAAACTATTCAAAAAACTGGGCGACTTTTACGATCGAAATGATTTCACAAAGAATAGTTACATTTTTTTCTTTTTTTTTCGCGGTTTAATTAGAAAGGCATTTAGAAATTGACAATATAATATGTAAAATCATCTTTTGGTTTAAAATATTATTAATATTATTATTATTATGCTTCGCAGTCGGTATCTTCCATTATTAGGAAATTACGAAAGCAGAAAAAATACATTAATGCGTGTTAAATACATTTGTAATTAATTTATGTTATTTTTTTTATTAAACGTGCGGAAGTGAACATATATTTTGCTTATAATATGTTTTATGCAATGAAAATATTCATTAAAAAATGGAATAAAAAGGCATTAATGTTTGAATTCTCAAGAGTATCAATCGTTTATGCGTCGCTCTAAAGATAAATATTTCACTTATGCGCAGAAAATTTTCCGTAAAATGTAAACAAAAAATATTATTTTATTTAAAAAATAAGCATTTTTCTTGACTTTCCCCTTTAATCCTTCGCCTATTGCTCAAGGAAGGCATTTTTTCCGCATAAACTAGAGTTCGGAGAGGAACAATTACCTATTATGGATCGTTTTAAAAGGAGCAGATTGTAATTAGATATGCAACAATTTTTTTTTCATCTTTTTCATTGTAGTTACGTTCCAGTAATCGCCAAACCGTAGTAATCTATCCCTTGTCTATAGAAACATTCTTAATTATTCTATCATTAGAACCTATGGTGCGTTTTAGTCCTTTAAATAGGCTTGTTCACTTATACGTCTCTCTCACTTATGCGCCTTTTTCTGTTGGTCCCTTGGGCCGGAGCATAAGTGAGAGTTCACTGTATTATTATAAATTATTTTTTTCCCTAAAAGACTCGGTAATATCATTTTACATAACTTAATATAAAAGGAAAAAAATAATTTTGTAATTAGTTGGGTTCCTTCTTTACTTCAGTTTTTAACTTAAGAAGCTAAAAATAACAATAAACAATTATCATACTTTAACTCTACGTAGATTTTTGAAGTGAAAATTAGTAGGGGAAGGTGGGATACCTCGGACCTATTTTTGCTTTTCAATTTTTAATTTCATAACTATTTGCCAAATTTAAAAACAAATACCATAAGTTGAAACTTTATGATTTGTTACGCTACATATAATTATCTTAAATTTTTTTAAAACTTATTTCAATTACATTTTTTGTAGTAAACATAATAATGCATATAGAACCGAGGTACACCACCGGTGGTGTACCTTGGGTTTTGGGATGGTGTACCTTGGACCAATAATTAACAGGTAAAGAAAACGTGATTTTCAGTAAGAACATCACTATTTATCAATCAGTAAACCACACATAAATTTAGACATACATTTTTAATTTGTTTCAAAGATAAATAAAAATTTAGATCTTATTATCTTGTCACGTTTCCCTTTTTAAAAAATACCAAGATGCTCTATCTCCTGAAAACCATGCTAGAGAGTTTTTTTTTTTTTTAAGCTGAACTTATTTCCGACCAAGATTGTAATTGGATAAGTCAATTCCAAATGTTAACTTCTGGAGCTACCTTTCTGATCCACTAGATAGTATTGGGTGTGGTAGCTTGAATATATCCTTTTTTTCAACTTCATAAATAGTAGGAACTTCTCTTGTAAACTTCTCACAGTTTGGATGTTTTTTTTTTACAAATTTAACTGTATATTCATGATTAGCAATAGAAATAATCTCTGCAAGAAAATATTTGATAGCTTTTTTGCCAGCAAATTTCACCAAAACAAAATCGCCAATCTGAATATTAATGTTATCTGCAACTTCTAGCTCATTAAAATCTTCCTCTGAAATATTGGTTTCCTTATAAAAATCTTCAAAATTCTCAAGTTCAAACTCTAAAGAATAATAAAGTTATCTCTTAGCTGGCTTGGTAGGGGGTTTTACTGTCTTAGTTTGCTTTACTTTTTTCATTGCCCCTTTTAGCCTTTTCTATTTCAAGACGCCCTTTCCGGGATGTATCGGTCAAAATACAAGACATTCTTTTAGGTCTTCCCCCTATGGGGTCATTTTTTCGGTAGTGCCTTTGGATATGGCCTTATTTCTTCAGGAGAGTGACAATGCTTGGCAAAGAAGTACTAGCTTCAAATGTTGACACACCAGCAAAATGCTTTTGTGTGTTATTTTCTTCTTGCTTTTGCACTGAGCAATCATTGACATTTGATGGGAGGAAATCAAAATCTTCAAAAAATATTTTCATTCACCGTTATATAAACCGTCCAAGGACTGCAGTCCTTGGATGGAATAACCGAGTTAGCGGTGTATTTCACATATAAATGTAGTTAAGAATTCATCATTAGCTTTACCATAAATCATGATTATGCAGTGGCAAAACTGCATAATAAGTTTATAATTTATGTTAAAATTTTTAGTTTCGGAAGGAAACACTTAACTTGAATTTTAAAAGGCATTTCAAAAAACTAAAGAACATGAAATTTTAGGAGCTGTAATTGTTATGCACTGCAGAAGTGTGTACCTTGGACCAGTCCAAGGTACACCACTTGTATTGGGTTCGAGGTACACCACTTGGTTATAAAAAACAAAGTAGCTGACCATTGTGTTACAGTTAGGATTAACTTTGTTTCAAGCACACGGTGTTATAGCTAGAACATGACTGTATAATGCATGACCCTCATTTCATAATAAACAATATATGTTTTAGAATAAAAATACCCAAAAGTAACCGGAAAAACTTACTTTTGAATAGTGAATTTCCCTTTATAATAATATTTCAATCAGATGAGCTTTCCACAAAACAGAAAGGTATGCAGTGAGACCTCTAGAGGCACATATTTCAACAACACATGTTGCTATTCAAATATTTTAATAAGCAGAGCTGTAATCAGCCTAGGTCCGAGGTACACATATGTCCGAGGTACACCACTTACCCCTATATAAACGTAAAATTCAATTTAACCGACTCATCTGCACCCAGTTATAATGACACATTTTTTTTTCAATTTGCGAAGGAAAGAGAGCAAAATATATTCATTATGAGTAATATTAATTTAACCTTTCACTGCATAGTGTGCCTGATCTGGCACAAACCAAAAAAAAACCCTCATATATTCCTATGATATTTAAATGCAGTTAAGCTGAGCTTTGTGCCCCTTCTGAAACATTGCTATTGCAGTTTAGTGTGATTTTTATGCACTAGTTAGTTGCACTAGTCTAGGCATTACAGTTCTTGATTTTGAAAAATAGATTGTCTGCGTTACAGTAAGAAGTGTGCTTAATTCTTATTTTCTTTGTTCTAAAAATGTTTAAATATATATGATGTACTTCGTGGCAAAATTTGTTTGTTCCACTTATGGCACAAAACACATTGTTGATTATTACACGGATCGGTATAAGCATATACTATGTGCTTTGCGTCATATGTGGAACAAACAGATAAAACATCATTTTTGGTGAACATTTTTAAGATTAATTTTTTTCTTCATTTTTCCTGAACTCAGGGCTATTAAAAAGTAACATATGATTTTTTTCATGAAAATATAAAAAAATCGTGCAGTGAAGGGTTAAATTGACCACGTTTACTGAAAATACGGTAGTAGTATTGCTGAGTATAATACTTAGATAACTAATAGGGGCATTTTTGAAATGTCTGAATAAAAAATTACAGACTGTGACAATAGCTACTGAGGTTTTACTGTAACAAGATGATAAATCTATTAATTGACTAGTTAGTATAGGACACTGAATTACAAGTATTACAGACCTAAACAAACCATTCAAAAGTTGTGAGACATTCTTTGACTCTGATTAAGGCCATAAAGTATTCGTAAAAAAATTTTGCACCATATTGTCCTTTTTTACGTTGCGAAACAAAATTTATAAATGTATAGTTTTTCACATGTTTAACATTATGGTTAAAATAATTTAAATAGTTCTGTTTTTCCAAGGGCATGTTTTACAAGGGCATCAATTAAAATATTTTTTGTTAATGTAATGATACCAGTTTAGCCTTTTAAAATGATCAAACACATGTTTTCACAATTCATTTCAAATTTCACATACATTTTTCAGAATTTTAACATTTGTTTTTTTTAATTTAATCTATCATCAAACAGTATGTCATATGACAGTACAAACGCAATTTCATACTGCATTTCTCACACTCAATAAAATTTCCCACATTGTGATTTTTATTCATTAACAAATGTATAAAAGAAATACTTTCATTACTTTTCATTTTAGAGCTAGTCAATATCCAAGTAATTTTTAAGATTTTTTACAGTGGGAAGCAAAATGTAAGAAGAGTTAAGTTTCCTTTGTATAATAGGCTAAGTCGGAAACATAAGTTTCCTTTTATTTCAAACAAGAAAAATATATAGAAATGCACATACACATATTGGTTATTAAAAAAGAATCATCAAGGGAGTTAGTTATATTTATTATGTACAGAGTTATTTCAAAGCATTCATAGTTTTAGGTTTGTTATTACTTGAGACTTTATTTTATTAAGGCAAAAATTCAATTCCTTAAATAAAAAATCATAGGGATAAAAGATTAAATATTTCTTTGTATAACACAATAGAGATATTATACTTAAGAAATGTATATATGTACATATTTTTCTTGGTATTAAAATTTTCCATTCTGCTTTTTCAAACAGTCTTTCAGTAATTAGTTAAAATGGTTTTAGGTTTTCGATATAAAGGCTTCATACCTTTTTGAATCTTAGCATTCAAGTTATTTCAGCATTTTCATATACAATAAGCATAAAATACTTTGATCAAGGGTGGATCATATTTAAAGTTAATGACATATTTTGTTTTTATATTGCTTCAAATAAAACGGATAAGAGCTGAATTCAAAACAAGCAAAAATGTCACCTTTTTTTTAAACTAAAAGAGTATAATAATTAAAAAAAATGTTGTATTAAAAATATTAGCAAACGTGAGTGGATCCCTGAACTCTTTTTGTCACATAATGTGACAAAAAGAGAAAACAAATGTGACTCACATTTGTTCCTAAAAATTGAACTAAATGACGTTTCACATTTTTCAAGTCTCAATTCTAATTGAATGTTTGAAATAAAGACAAGTTATCTTGGTGTGATAAAATTAACAGTTAATTCCTTTATTTAGACAAGACAACAGAAGTAATGATACTATCTTAAATGTAATAAGTTATTATATTATTAAATAATATAATATGACTTTAGCATTTTCATAACACATCTCTCTTTCATTGAAGCTCATAAACTTCAAGGTACTTTTTTCAGACCAGTCTTAAAAAGTATTAGCCATTTAAATTATGTAATTTAGTAAATATTTTGAAAAAATGTTCCTCCTATTTTCGTGCGAGTATAAACATTTCTCGAAAATTATTTTTTAGTTTCTTAAAACCAATAGTTCGTTTACTAAAACTAGCGTTAATATCAGATAAGCATTTGCACCTAGAACCTTTAGGGAAGATAAGTTTATGTTTTGGAAAACGGGATTTTTTTGTGTTGGGGGGGGGGGTATTGTAGAGTAAGGTTTTTTTCAACCTTAACTACATTAAGAGCATTCAAAATATAAATTCATGATAAAAGCTCATTTTAAAGGATCCAATTCTTTTTGCTAAAATTTCAAAGCGCCCTTATAACGCATTTTATAAGTTTATAGTTTTCGCAGCCGTTTTTATAATATATTTGCCATAATTTTACAGTATTATTTCAAACACAGTATCACGCGTCATATTTCTACTGCACTGGCTGCCTTTTTTAACAGCTGTTAAATAAAATATTCAAAAATCATCCACTTAACATCATTATGACTTATCACAAAAAAATATATTATATGGGTTAAGTTTTACTAAAATTAGTACAAAAACAAATTAGTTTTGTCCTTTTTCATACTTTATGCATTTAATTTTGTTTAAATACATTTTTTGAGTAAAGTACTTACCTCCATTCCGAAACACATAAAAACCACAACTTACGGGATCACTTTATAAAAAATAAAGTTTTATGGTATTTACAGGAAAACCTCTTGGTTTGGAGACTTAGGCCTCATAGCTAGAGGATTGTGTCTCATAGTTGTTTGAAATCTATACTGTTGTTTTTTAGTTTTGCAACAGGAGCATAAAAGTTGCCGAAATGCTCTTCTAAAGTCCCGGCTCCAACAAGCATAAATGACAGGATTCATTCCAGAGTTTATCCAGCCAAGCCATGTGACGACAGAAGATACTAGTTCAGGTTCAGCAATACACGATTCTCCACAAATACCGACTAATACATTGACTATGAAGAAAGGAAGCCAGCACAAAATAAAAACTCCCATAACTATTCCTAAAGTTTTGGCAGCTTTTCTTTCTTTCGTCAGTTTTCCAAGTTTCTTGCTTATAGAAAAGGCTTTGACGTGTCGACTAGCAAATCTCATGGGTATATTATTTTCTGGAGATTTTGGCGTAGATGCCTCAGAACGCGTAGGTAATGCTGAAATCACCAAGTGGCTATTACGCTGAGCATGATTAGGAGAGTTATTTTTACTTGTAGCAACATGCTCAGGTGTTCCACCTCTATGAACTCTGAATGTAGTTGGAGAGTTATTTTTACTCGTATGCTCAGGCGTACCACCACGATGAATTCTCAACGTCATCGATTGACAAGGCTCATTTGATGCTCTAATATGCTTCATTCCTATTTTAAGACTTTTGGTCTGTCTGACAGCAGCTCTGTAAATGCGGCAGTATGTGAAAACCATGACCATTAACGGCCCGTAGAAGGATATAATGGAGGAAAATAGCAAATATCCTACGTCGTTTGTGAATAGACACTGATTTTCAGGATAAGGCTCTTCGGAAACAGCTCGCCACCATGCAATAGCAGGGAAAGATATTAAAGCAGAACACATCCACACTAAAGCAACAATTAGTTTCGCTCGCGGGGGCGTCATTTTACTTGGATATGTCATAGGATCTGTAATGGCCCAGTATCTGTCAATAGATATGGCACAAAGATTCAAAATGGAAGCGGTACTAGCTAAAACGTCAAGACATCTCCACAAATCACACCATTCTCTTCCAAATATCCAAAACTTGTCCATAACTTCATGGATGACACTGAAGGGCATCACAACTGCCCCAACTAAGCAGTCGGCAATGGCCAAAGAAGCAATGAAGTAGTTCGTCACAGTATGAAGATACTGCTGTTTGAAAATAGCGACCATCACTAAAACATTCCCAAAAACAGTAGCGGCACAGAATATTGCCAAAATGACAGCTAAAGTAGTTTGGTATACTCCAGGTGATACATTAGCAATGTCAGAAATGTTAGCTGCTGTGAAATCATTAACAGGGGTTGAAGAATAGCTATTGTCATCTAAAGATATTTGAACATCGCCCGACATCTCCAGCCACGAAACCACGCTTGGAATAGCATCTTGTTTGTCAAGTAAAACCATCTCTATTACAGTGGATTCTGTACTTCTCGCATTCATATTAAAGGTCTTAGAATGTAATGAATTATTTATTCAAGGAAAGAAAAAACACATTGTCACATACTTTAAATTTTCGGCTTATATCTTTTTCCATTAAATTTTTACTACATTAAAGGTTTAGAAAAAGTTTTCTATTGAGCAGTTTCTAATTGTAAACTTTTCAGGCAATATTCTTCAGTGTATATCATGTTCAATTAAGTTCATTACTGTAAGAAATTGTTTCACAAAGTTTTGCTCTCGTTTCGAGATAAGTTTAAAAAATAGTATTTTACGAAATACCATCGCAAACATTTTTACTTCTACTAAACAAATCTTCACAAAGCGGAAATACAGTTTCAATTGTTTTCATTGCAATTATTTAAAGTGAAAGCTTAATATGATGGCAAATGATCAAAATGTTGCAATCATTAAAAAAGACTAAGTAAACTTTAAATCATTTAAAATTTACCTTTATGCTTTCTTGTAAAAAAGATGTTTTGAACACTTAGACAGCTGGAGAAATTATCGTTTCACAACCTCAGTTAAGCTTAAAAGTTCCTTCTGCTAATTTCTGACAGCAAAACAAAGTTCTGGAAAAACTGCTAAAAGTTATTATTTTGTGGGAAATAAATATGGGTAAAATAGATACGAATTTTTCTCTTGTTGGGTAGCATGGAGAAAATGATTTCCCATCATTTCCGGTCAATTTATTTCCGAAAACAGAGCTAATATTTGTGTACGCGCAAGAGCCAATATCAGCTAACTACTACACAGCGAATATTTTCGAGTCGAGTCCCACGTGTTGGGCCAGCGAATCTAATGGTTTGAAAGGCGCGTCCGGTCGATTTGATGAGTGGAATTCCGCCAGCGCTAAGCGAGATGTCGCCAACTTTAACAGCCAAATGGGCGAGCGGTGCGATCAGATCAGAGATGCGGAGTCGGAAATGACTTTCCACGGGATGATTTCGAAAAAAGATGTTTCATGAATAGGAGGAGCGCGCGCGCGTGTGATGAATGAAAAGGGATAACTTTTGTAGGACTTGCGAAATATTAATGAGTTCAGAGCGAAAAAATTTTTCGGTTTGTTTATGGAAATAATTTAAGCCATTTCCATTCAGTAGTTGCTTTAATTTCAGCCTCTCCTTTCGAAAAAAAGTTAACTCGCGCTTTTTCATAAAAGTTGATTTTCATTTAAATAGCAATTGTTTAATTTAGCGTATCGTTTCCTCACTTTTTAATTACAAGTTATGAAAGTATGGGTTTAGATCTGAATAAAAACTTTAAAATATCTATTAAAAATATCTAATAAAGATGATGACTATTTAAAGCAGCATAAATAGTTTCATCAATAGTATTACAGCATATAAACTGTTATAGCTCTTTAAAGATATAGTTCGAAAAGTTTTTTTTAGAATGTTTTTCAATTTAACCCTACACTGCACAGCGTTGCCAATTGGCTACATGGACTATTTTTCCTTATGACCATGCGTAAGGCAACTCAAGCATAAAAAGCAAGTATTAGGTATCTTTAAAGAAATATAAACATCTATCCTCAAGATTAATTGTTTGAAAATGTATTCAAATGTTTTCTTATTACACTAAAAAACATATATATGTCTTTCAACGAACAAAAAATCATGCACTGTAGGGTTAATGTATAAAACATATTCACATGTATAACACTGGGGAACAGTCATTTTACGGCATTCTAACTAAAAGTCAATTCCTTATTAGACAAGTGTGCTGTATACTAGAAATTATTAGATTCGTCAAATTGGCTCTAGTTTTTGAGATAAAGACTATTAGCAATTTCACTGAGAAAACTGAAATAAAAATACTAATATGTATTTAAAAAATTATTTTTATTATGATCCTTTACCAGAACGATATCAAAACAAAAAATCTATATGCTGTTCATCAAATTATTAAAACAAAAATTACAGAAATGTTTTTCTGTGATGGTACTGCTCAGAAAAATCTCTTATTAAAGTACGACTGTAGTGCGCCGTCATGTGGCGATCCTAACGACCTTGGTAACGTTCTTCCATTATTCTAGTGTCCTGGTGGAACCGTTCTACTTGTTCCTCACCGTTATCTCCCAGATTATCCGGGAACCTGCCCAAATGACTTTGCAAAAAAGGCAATTTATTGCTCATAGTAGCTCCTATTGTGTGAAAATTTTGAAGCATTTTAGCAACTAATTTTTAATAGTCTGGTACTTCATTGTACCTCAAAAAATGTTTGACTACTAAAACAAAGCTTATCTATGCTGCAGATTTAATTTGTGTCACATTTTTTACAAATATATATCTCTTATAAGATATAAGGTATATCGAAGATGCCTGTTTCTAATTTTTCCATGCTCAGGGCTTGACATTTTTGACACACATATTTAAAGCAGCCACCTGTCTTATTAAGGGCTTTGATGAACTGTTTAACCCGAGTTGGATGTGAAGTGGTGGAAAAAGACTATCTCGGGGGCTTATCAGTGGTTCATGAATTACGCTAGCTTTTCCTACTTCCATATTTTTCCCCAAAGGCGTGACCTTTCTAATCTAATGTTGAATTTTGCGCGACTATCCCATAGACATATTAAACAAGGATATTTAGTATACTTACCCTTGCTAGCCTAATAAAAAACTCACCATCTTCAAGCGTGGGAGTTAATACAACGCTTTGTAAAGAACTCATATTTTCCCAGACAAAAAACACTTTTAAACTCACAAGAGTCACCAACTGATATTTTCAAGGTCCAATACCTAATTCATAAAATTGTTATCCTTATATACGTGAAAAAATTATAAAATTTAGAGGAAATAATCGAATTAATAAACCTTTAGGAGAGAAGTTCAAATTTTTTCATTGATATCTCGTGTTTCGTTTATCTCAAGAACCGGAGTCATTCCAAAAAAAGTAAATGCATACTCTGTATGTCTAATGCGAGTTTTTACAAAAACCACTAACAAAATAAATGCCGCAGGGTTTTTAATTTTTTCCTCCAGTGTAATTAATAGACTATCAAAAGCAGACGGTTTATTTTGGAATATTGGAAAATAAACAAAAGACAGCTTTCGAGATTTGCATATATATTAAGGAGGCAGATAAAAACAGATCATATACTTATTTGTTTATAATAATGGTAGAAAGGCTGTATTTACAATAAAATTCATTTAAAAACTTCAAAAAAAGTTAAAATGTATAAAAAAAATTGTTAAAGGTATTAAAAAAATATAAACACATTGCATTAAAGTTTAGAAAGAAAAAATCATAAATAGTCTTATGACGTTTTTTTTCTTAGGTATTTATGACCTGAGGTGGAGTAAAGTGGTCATGATTTGAAAACAACAGATACAATGCCATCATAAATAATCATTATTTCAGAAAATTCTCACCACAGCTAGTTCTTTTTGAAAATGGGAAGAAATTTAAATAAAACACAAACTTCTATTCAAACTATCGCCAAAATGTACTCACTAACAGGTTTTATCATATTTGACTCCTCGATTTCATAAATCACTACGGAATAGGTTAGGAATTCCAATATTTGACTTATTATTATTTGCACAATGTTTCACGATTATATCAAAGATACCTTCTGCATAGTGACTAAATTACTTAAATTTTTGTTCAAAAATTTTTTGATTTGGACTTTTTGGGACCAAAATTGATCTATTTTTATAAATTGAAAGCTGTGGTCTTATTTAAGTTGTTCTAAAACATCCAGCTTAACTTTTAATGCTAAAGTATTCTTCAGTCACGTGGGGAGTTTTCTGTACAGCCAATCTGATGAAAACTTCAATAAACAAAATTTCACAGAGTAATTAAAAGATATTTCATTCGCAAGCAAAACAACATTTTTAACAAATTAAAATGCTGCCAGTATTAGAACTTTAAATTAAAAACCTAATGCGTAGTTTTTGAAACCTAAAATAAAAATTTTACTCTCGTTCCTGCAGTTATTTTAAAGATATAGGCTTTTATTTTATGTATGGATACTTTCCTCATATGACTCTAATTAAAATTTATTAGCATATAATGTATGCTTTTTAATGTCTCATGAAAGCTAATTTCCAAAAAAAAATCGTGTGTTGTAAAGTGTTAATGATTTTACATTTGGTGACATGACCATACCGTCTGAACACTGCTAAAATGTCAGCAATATAATTAAGACGTTAATAATTGCTTAAGAGTACAATTATCTTATTTAGGCAAGCATAATTCATTGAAGAGAAAATGTAAAACACTCACTTTTCGTATCTACTTAGAAGGCAAAGTTTGTGTAGTTAATTTAATAGACCAGTTCACTTTGTAGCACAGTCTAAAAATCTAATAAGATATAACTCGGTTTTATACACTTTGAGTTAAGTCCCCGGATGATAAATGTTAACTTAAAGTTAAAGTGCTTAAAGAAAAATTATATACATTGGTTACCTAAATTTTAATCTTAATTTAGTGAGTTGTACTTTATGATAACCCTATTTCACTCGAGTACACTTAAAGGTAAAAATTATGTTTCTTCAACCTTGTGGGCTTTTAGTCATAAACTAATTAGCAGTATGCACAAAGTAGATTCTATTTATTAATTAATTTTAATATCGTAATAAAATATAGCTTTGCATGCATTTTCGTACACCTGTTAATACAGGGTGGTCCGAAAGAATGGTCCGTATAAGAATTCATAGTTGCGTATCCACTGATCGAACCAACCTAAATATCAGACATGGTTGTTTGAAGATATGTGCTAAAAATTGTTATGCTTATAAACTATGTAGAGCTCACGATTATAGTTTTATTGTTTTGACATTAGGAGCAGATATTGGCAGACAGTACTTTATGAAGAATAAAGATTAGGGGGGAGGGTGCTCCTGAATTTTAGAAATATAATGTTATTATGCATCTATGTATGTTTTTTTAATATAATGCATTAGGTTTTTTAACTTTGCCAGCCCCCCCCCCCCACCCATATCTTTTGAATATATACTTTCACTAAATTCTAGTAATTATGATTGGGGTCATAGCGGGGGGGGGGGGGGAGGGTAGGTTATTTTCTTATGTTTATATTACTGTGCTTTTATACACAACACGTGCTATAAAATAACTTTCATATAATGGAGTTTTTACATAAAATTCCGAGATAGTAGTAGCTCTTGGACCCCAGTAGTAAAATTGCCATACTTCTACAAAAAGACCATCAAACGTGTTGCATGAAATAAAACCAGAAATATATTTCTCTGGTGGTTGCTTTGGCATAGTGTGACATAGCAACCATAGAGTAATTTTTCACAGAAAAAAACAGCAAAAATTAATTTTCGTTAACTAAACTCTTGTTTTCTCTTTGTATGCGTTCACCATTAGAGGAGAAGGGGATACTTTGTATGGGTGTAGGCACATAGGATCAAGATGTGTCACTGGACACTCGCTTCGAATCTCCAGTTGTGCAAAAGAAATTAAATACATTTACTTTCATATTTCCTTTCCATAACTCTTTAGAATAAAGCTCTTTAGAATAAAAATCGTTAAGAACTTTATATTGTTCAAATATCTTGTTACTAAAATAATATCTAGTAAAACCGTGTTTACCTTAAATTTCAGTCATTTAGTAAGCGAAGGCAGTTGGCAATGATTATGAAGAATTGTCAAGCAAGCTCTTATTATTTTTTCGATATTTATCACCTTTCAATATCTCTTCTTATTAAAAGTTACATCTTGGATACTTGCCAGGCTATCTAACGTATTACATATTCCGCCACATTATCGGTATATCTTTCTCTATAAAAAGATACTCACTTTTTTGCCCATTTTTGTACTTTCAAGGCACGTAAAGTTGTATATATGTGTAAGATATTTCCTACCATGATCATTTGTCTTCATTTAGTACATAGTTAAGCTAGAAGAATTGAAAAACAATCGTCAATGATCGTAGTTTTTATGCTCCTCTCTTCAAGTTTAAAACTAAGATTTCAACTATCATTTTGCATACAAAAGTGTTTTACATAAGGTGTTATTTGGAAAAACGTATATTTTTTAAATAACACCTGCAAAGTAGTACATGTTACTTTTTATTAAAACTTGATTTGGGAAAGTAGAGAAATAAGCCAATCGTGGTTATTATCTTGTGCCAGCTAGGCTGGCAATTTAGGGAGCACTGCTTTTCTTTTTCAACTGCTCCGTTATTTCGATTGAAGTCCGTCTGCCACAGCACACACATTCCATATGGACCCGTTTATAGGGAAGGCAATCATTCACAGCACATTCACAAACAGAAAGATTCACGCAGAATTTAAAAACAATCGCCAATGTGCGTTGTTTCTTTGCTCCTCTGTTCAAGTTTAAAACGAAGATTTCAAACATCTTTTTGCTTATAAGGGTATTTTACCGAATATGTTATTTGGAGAAATACATTTTTATTTAATGACACCTGTAAAGTAGTATATATTACTTTTTATTAAAATTTTATTTGAAAAAAAAAAATAGAGGAATAAGCAAATCGTTGTTGTTGCCTTGTGCCAACCAGGGTGGCAATTTTCGGTGCGCTGCTTCACGTTTGCAATTGTACCGTAATTTGAATGGGAGTTGTCCGAAGTACACTGATGTCATATGGACCCGTAAAGTAGAGATGTACCAATAAGAAGATTGGCCGGTCACCGATTGCCAAATAATCGGCTGCTGATAATCGGCCGATTGATGCTCAGGTGGATTATTCTTTATTTCAAATTTTCCAAAACAAGGGTTGTTTTTATTTATTCATCCTTTCACAAATCCAATTTTTGAAATAGTTTCTAATTTTCTTAGTTTCCTAATTTTTCCAAAATAATTATAAAATGTTATCAAATTTCATTGAACCCATTTTCGTATTTTTGTTAATAAAATTACACTAACACACTAGACATGAAAATTAAAACAAAAAGTAGGGGGAAGCTGCGGTCAGCACTCTAATTTAGTGTCAACACTCTAAGTGGCATTTTTAAGTTAAATTTATTTTTCAATTGTAAGTAACCATTTTATTTAAGACTTTCATTCTTTGAAAAGAGGGAGTTATCTCATAGCACTATGCTAAGGAGAAAAGTGTCGATACATTTAAAATGTCGCAACATTGTCTATATGTGTAATACATTTATTCAAAATAGGAAAATTAATTTATTAAAACATTTCTTTCAACTGAGCGGATTACTTTTTCATATTTTATTCTTTGATTTTTTTAAAACTCATCATGCTTTTGCACTACATATTACTTATGTTTGTAGAAAATTATTTATTTCTTGTTTATAAATTTATTCATCGTAGTTTCTTAAAGTAATTTTAGCTAAAACATTTTCCCCACTGGTTGATTGGCATTTGACTGATCATAAATAAAATGAAATACTCATTTTTCGCATTCTAATTTAAAAATTCAGAAATTTAATTATTCCCAATAGTGTCATTTAAATACCAGCTGTGAGGGTTATCTCAATATTTAATTCAGTTTTACCCATTGTATGGACCAATCTGTATATGCTTTCATACTGCATGTTATACTAAGAATTGCAGAAAATTACATTTATATACTGTTAATAAAAGTATTTATTATAACTTCTTGGTAAAGTTATATTTCGAATAATAATACTTAAAAAGTCTTTTTTAGTTTTTCGGCAAAATGCTGCCGATTATGAATAATCGGCAAAGTGGCCGCTTAACCACTACATCCATACCGTAAAGGATAGGTAACTATTTATAGCACAACAGCACATTTTTACAAAGAAAGGACAGAGGCACGATAATTAAATTACATCGATGCCCGAGTCAGGAGTCGAACCCAGAACATCCCCATCCGCAGAAAAACTCTTCTGACAACTAGTAAGGTCAAGAATTATTCATTACAGTAAATTTTTTAAGTGCTCGTTTAGATTTTTGTTTTCAACACCGATGAATCTCACGAAGCAAATTATTATAAATCTGGTTTTTCATTTCGGTCCTTTTAGTAGTGGAACCAATAAGTTCTCTCTTCCCTACAAAAATATTTTGGTAATTTTAAGTCGAAAAATAAATTCCAAGTACGTTAAGCATTGCGTAACATACACAAATATTAGAAAATCTTCCACTACGATTGGCGTCAGTTTTCGAGAAGGCTATCACATACTGTCTAATCTTTTATCGTAAAACCTTCCTCTCTTTTGCGCATGCCTGAGGTCTCTTTGGATTTCCTCAAAATAGGGGAGAAATGCGAAATAACATTCAACAGGAAGTAAGAAGCGAAAGCACCGGCAAGTGCGTCCTTATCCTATCACCCCTTTTTCAAATGGAAGCGATCGTGACTGCCAGGCGCGCAATACGCAGCTAGACAGTAATTTGATATCTCTCAGGAGTTGAAATGCAAAGGAAGCAAATAAATGAATTCTGAATTGAAACGGGTATTTCTAGACTAGCGATTTAAGGTAAGTTGGTGTAAAAGGAAACAGAATTTAAATGTTTCAGTTTTAGATCCTTCCTTTTCCTTTAGAGGAATTTGAGAACAAAATTTTGCGCATTGTTACTGAGACGATACTTTCTGAGAGTAGCTAGGTACAAAAATTTTGATTTACCGACTTTTCTGCGGAATTAAAGCATTTTCCTTTGACCCGAGTAACTGGGGGCAAATAGAAATACCCCAATTTTTTAACCATGAGGTTAAAAAGAATGACACTCAAACTATACACAATCAGTTTAGAAACTTAAGAAGCTCTACACCAACAATATATGATACGTAAGTCGTATGCGATCAGCTGAATCCTACAAACATAGATTAAAATGATTTTTTAACAAAATCATTAAATAATCACATCGTGCTCGACATTTGTAAAATACACACAATTCACATCAAAATTTAATTTTCCAAAAATAGGAAAACTGAAAATGTTTTCCCTAGCTCCAGAGAACCGCATTTATGTGCTAAATGAAAACATCTAAATTATACGCCAAAAGTAGCTGAGAAGGTGAAAGTTTTAAGTAAATGTTTTATTAACCTTCCACATGACAAATATAACTAGTTGAAACCCGTATTTAAGTTAATATGCCTACCGGAGAGGAAAATGTAAGATTACTTAACTTAAAAGAAAAAAATAATGTCACCATCAAACAATACATACGAGGGTGAATCAAATATAAACAAGACTTATTTTTTAAAATATTTATTTTGATTTTAAACGCACTAACAATCATAGTTTATTTTTCTACATAATCTCCTGATTTATAAACACATTTTTCCCAGCGTATAGGTAATTTTTTAATTCCTTCCAGGTACAAAGAGTCAGGTCGTGTTTGTAGCCAATTGCGCACATATGCTTCAACCTCATTATCGCTGTGGACTTTGTGACTTCCTTGAGAGGACCAAAGACATGGAAGTCGCAGGGAGACAGGTCTAGACTGTATGGAGGGTGTTCCAGTGTCTCCCAACCCAGTTGCTCCAATTTTTGTACGGTCAGGGCTGCTGTATGGGGGGCGAGCATTGTCATGGAGGAGAATCACTTTTCTCATCGGAAGGTCTCGTCTTTTGCGGCGATATGCAAGTCTGACCTCAGTCAAAATTTTGCAGTAGTATGCCGCATTAATTGTTAGACGCCTATCACCTTCAACAAGTTGACGAACACTGTCGATGTTGCCCGCTGTAATGCTGGTGCTGGGTCTGCGGTCATGGCTCTCATTTTCAACACGTTCACGGCCCTCCACGAACTGTTTATGCCAAGCAAACACTCTAGCTTGCGACAGCGTCTCTTCCCCTAACTGTGCAGTCAATCTTCTGAAGATTTCGGTCGGTTTTACACCCTCTGCAGCTAAAAACTTGATAACAATACGTTGCGCAATAGAGGGAGGTACCTCCTACTCGGACATTGTAACGATGAACACTGAGCGAGTCTATGATGATGAGTCACGTGCTTCCCCCACTTCTGACAAACCAATCTAACAGCCTATAACAGCGGAACGTTCTTCCATCACTATTGCGCGCGCAGGTCCAAAAGTCTCGTTTATATTTGATTCACCCTCGTATCATCATAAGTATGGTAAAAAGAGTTATTTTCCAATTAATCCACGTTTTATTTTGCCCCCGTTGACCCTACTAGATGATTTAGTTTTTTTGCTTTTTTTTTTCAATGGATCCGTGAAATCACTGTAGCTAATGACATGTATTTGCTTCAGAAGTAATTTACGCAATCATTGACTGCTTTTGTAAGTGTTTAAAACTATCTTATTCTGTATATACATACATATTTGGAGGTAACTTTTGCCCAACAAGTTGTTTATGTAGAATTTTCACCAACAATTGGTTTTACGATTTACGAATTGTTTTTCTTTATCTACTTTGGAACAGTTTTTAATGAGAATGGCAATAATATCGTTTTTTAAACAGTCAAAAGGACTGTGGGAGTACATAACAAAAAAATAATTGCATCATAGTCATAGTAAAAATATGACAGGAAAAAAATACGAGAAATAACCCAAAATAACCGTTTCAATACTAAATTAAAAAAGATACATATATATAATAATTATGTTTCCAGTTTAAGCTAGGTACATAATCTAAGTTTTATTGGTTTTAGTATGCATACGTTTTGGTTTCTCATCATATTTAGTTGAGTGAATTAACAGACTATCAATGTTTTAAGCATTTCATGCTCTTTAATATAAGCTCTTGTAACTGCACCTCTTCGTCTTATTATTATTATGTTATTGTTTTGTATAATGGTGTTTACCACATATTTTGTTTATTTATTTATTTATTTTTTCAAATTGAAAAACTCTGATTAATTGAGCAATACATTAAACTATCAGTTAAATTATTTGTTACGACTTTAAAATGTTTTCTGAAGTATGAAAATTGGGGAGAAAAATCTATATTTGGATTGGGAATCATATGCAAGCACGAAAGACCCAAAATTGTCCTATTAAGTTACTTTTATATACCTCAGAAATTTTCCTCAATTGCGGTTGAAGCATTTCTGAAAATAAACTGTGAGTGTAAGATGTGATGTTATGTCTTTGAAACGTTAGCGATATTCGCCCTGTGAGAGTTTCTATCTTGTTACATGAATGAAAATTCCTTTTTTTTAAGTGTCTATTTCGTAGTCTGAACTAATTGATCTGTTGGATTAGTTTTTGGTTCACAGGGTACATATTTTATCATTTTTTCCTATTAAATCTATCTTTTTCTCTGTGATATTTTGTACCGCTGAGTTTTAAGAAATAAATATAGATTCTACTATCGAATTCCCAAGTGAATAACATGTAAGCACGGTTAAGGCGATGGGGAAGTTTAAATATTCAGCAAAACTATTATTTTTGTCCTAAAATTTGTTATGTAAGCAAACTGCAAAAAAAAAAAAAAAAAAAAATCTATTAAACTTTCTTTTACAAAGAAAACAAAGAAAAAAAAAAAATAATAAGGTGTAAAAAAATGCATAAATCTTTTTCTACAGGTAAAAAAAGAAAAAGAAACTCTCATTTCTTTTTCCAGTCAATGAAAAGGGAAGAAAAGAAGATTGTGAAAATAGGTATTTTTATCATTGCAAAATACGCTTCTGTTCATAAATCTTTGATTTTAATTGATAACAAATCAAGAAAGGGAAGCTTTCAAACTAATAGTTATTTTGTTTTAATTGCATCGAGAATTTTGAGGAAGTGAGTCATAAATTTACATTCATGATAAGAGCGTTTTATCTTGATTTTATATTGCAAGTTCTTTGATTATAGTAATGCAATAAGCATTATAGTTGGAGTCATTTTCATAGCACATTCTTCCTATTAACTCCAAACAACAAATAAATAAATAAAAAAGTGATAATAAACTGCATTCTTAAGACTAGATGCTTTCTTATAACGTGCAGTCGCCAATAGAAACATAGTAATAGTGGAAACGTTAGCATTGCATATTCAAATGAAACTCAAGAAACCATTGAAATAGTTGAAAGGGGTTTATTTAAGAAAAAAGAAAGAAAAAAGAAAAAAAATAGACTTGTCACAAATGTACAAAAAAAGAATTTCTCGTCGTTTAAGAGGAATAGAAGTTTTTTTTTTTTCAGTAATTGTTACAAATTGAGGAGAGTATAAACCAGTTTGCTTGCAACTTGAATGCAACTTGTCGATGTCCTTGATATAGACTGCGTCTACTTCTTCACTTCAGCATGAAGCCTCAAGTCCTCTATATATCAGGGTTATATTTAAGTTTTGCTATATTTGAAATATGTGACTTTTTGCTAAGCATCGTGCTGTTATTGTGTAGGTATGCCTTCGGATATCCATTACTGAGCTGTATGCAGACATTCTATCATTGAAGATGAGATAACCTTTGAACTGTTAGCTAAAATGAATTAATCACAAGAGCGAAGGTTCACTAGCATGGTATGACTCAACTCGTAACGTGACTGCAAAATAACAACGAAAGTATGTATTGAAAGCTCTGTTACAATATTCAGACATTACAATTTTGCTTTCTTTTTGGGCTCATAGGTTTGGAATAACCCTTACCGAGCAGGAACAGATGTAATACGATTGACGCCGAGATTATCTTCACATTGTTAGCTAAAATGAACTGAGCGCAGCAACGGATGTCACTTGGCATGGTACTGTTCAAGTACCAAAGTGAAGGCAAAATATTAGGTAATAAGTCGTCAAAAGCATACAATTTAAAGAGAAACGGAAAACATACTAAGTGTTAGATGAAAAATTCTGGATCAGTTGCAATAAAAACAGTTCTATTTTGTCGTAGGAAAATCTCAGTTTTAAAGCAACTTGTAAAGACTAAGTTGCAAGCTTTAAAAAAGCATAATAAAAGTGTGCCAAAAATTGAAATGTAAGCATAGGGTAGTCCAACCAGTCAATTAATATTACCCAGTGAACAAACAGTGCGTAGATAACTAATTTTAAGAAGGTTGAAAGAGATTCTTTCTGGGTGAATTTTCTACAGTAGTTACTTACCTTGATATTCTAAGCTGGATGACATTTGTTTCGTTACTTCGAGCACATGCTTAATCCTAGAAAAGAAATATTTACAATCGTAGTAGCATTTGGTTTTTCTTCTAAATTAACATGTCTCGTCTTATTTACAAAAAATATTTTTAATACTTATGAAATTTAACTTTTAATTCCAAAAAAGCGAAATCACGTTTCTACATTCAGGTTGTAATTTTTGATTGTTTCAAACACTGTAGAATACTTAGATTTTCAGGTTAAGAGTGAAAATCGTTAAAAACCAGTGAATGAAAAAAAAGTACATGAATAAAATTAAAAAAAAAAAAAAAATAAAAGGTGTTGTATCTTGCTGATTATACATAGATACTTAATGAAATATTTCCCAGTATATGTTTGGAGAGATAGTCTAGGATTATGATTTCGATGGTTTTTTTTTTCTTTAATGCAATACACACGTTCATGATAAAACATTAAAAATAGTTCTCTTATGCCACATCGATGTATGATAATATAAATTGTATGACTTTTTAATACAATTAAGTATCCTTGGGGCAGAAGAGCACATAAATTCTTTGACTGCGAGTGCCAAAAAGCAGAAAAAAATATTTCGAGATCAAAATACCTGCTCGGTGTTACCACATTTAGCTTGTAACAGATGCGATAGAGTAGTACTGAAAGAGCTCAAGGGAATCAAGTTCGATCAATAAATGTATACGTCAGGAACAAAACAAAAAAGGATCTAAAGAAAGCATAAAAATGGTTTGTTGGCTTTCACATCGATGGAGTACGTATAGTTTTCCTGATAATGCGGCGCTGAAGACGGCACGATAATTTCTCTTACTACTTGCTTTCTCTCGTTACTTAGAAATAACTGTCTTTGTTTATTTAGATGTGGTGTTAGGGCGTGAGTTTTTTTCCAATAAAGAAGTCGAGTCGTTCGTTATTTTACGGTTGTCAAACTTTTCGATAATACTACTTTTTCTGTATTTCGTCCAATATGTTCTACGGAATAGTACGCTAAAAATAGATTTTGTAACAGCTAAATTCACGGTAATAAAATAAAATTGCTAATTTTACAGTAGTAAACTAAAATTGCTAGTTTACAATAATAAACTAAAATTTCTAGTTTCACAGTTTATTACAGTGCATTTTACAGTTTTTAACTGGAACCTCCGCCACCAGTATTATATTGTTTTCACAGTATAATACAGTTAAATTTATTGTAAGATTTTTAATTTTATCAGTAATATACTGTGCAATTGTTAGTTTTACAGTAATAAACTGTAAAATAGCTAGTTTTACAGTTTATTACTGTGCTTTTACAGTTTTAAACTGGAACTTCTGCTGCAAGTACCATACTGTAAAAACAACAGCTTTTTTTACAGTGTATACTCAAAACTGCTCGATATTTATTTTTCAATTAAATTATTGACCATTTAAAGATCGGGTTCATTTGAAAGGTAAGAGTTATTTTATACAAATTTGAAATAAAGTATTTTACTACTTAGATGCAACATACTTTTTAAATATTGTTGTTAGAAAACTGATATTTTTTTCATTCGGCGATTATATATTAATGCTTAAAGTACGTTTTTAAGTAAGGTTTGAATGATCTAAATACAAATGTTATTACTGTTGCAGATCGTATGTGAAACATTGTACTGCTTGTGTTTTTATTGATTTCATTTACCTCCTGCTTTTTAAGATCATGTCTGTTACGTTTCAAAATACTGCCGGCCTCGCTTAAATGAAAACTGTCGGTTTCAAGAAATATTATTCGATTAAACGGGGTATTTGTATAAGCGGGTATTTTTAACATAGCGTTTATGGCATGGGGAAATATTCGGTTCCGGGATGTTTTATTCGTATAAGTGGGGTATTCGTTTATTCGTAACCCGATTAAGCGGGGACGACAGTACTTCGTTGTCAACGTTGTAAAATAATAAATATTGAGCCCTGAATTGCTTTTGAATACAGAGTTATGTTGATTTACACTGACGGCAAATAAAATCTCAACATTTGGAAGAAGCTCTGATACATAAAAGAAATTTTGGATTCACGTTTTTGCATCTCAAAAATGACATGTACCCAATTTGTCACTAACCGAATAATAGTTGCCTAGCTGTTAATTGTGAACGTAATTTACGTACGCAATTCAAACATCGCAAGCGTTATTAAACATCATCACTCTGGGTTGTATGGTGCATTTTAGTCAAGCATTAAAAAGGAAAAAAGTAGCAGTATAAAATTTTGCCGAGCTCGAGTGAAGCATTTTAATAGGTATCACAAACTCCAGGGTTTACACTAAAAAATCATGAGTAAAATGTTTTATTTATGTGTGTGTGTAGTTCATTTCGAAAAAAATATGTTTCTGTGCTCTTAAAGTACATACTTTTTTCTTGCTAAATTTAAAAACATTTAATTATTTTATAGCATAAAAACAATGCAAAGCACTTTTATGTAGATATATTGACTCATAATATCTTAACACCTGTATTTTCTGTTCTGAAAGGACAAATTTGCGAAAAAAAAAAGGGTTTTATAGTATAATAAAGCATAGTAAAATTATTAACATGGATATATACCAGTTTATAAATGAACGACACATGTAAGGAAATATTCTTTTGAACCAGTCTGCATTTGCAGAGCCTGTAGGACACTTCACTGCTTCCACAGCAGAAATTTGAAACTGTTGTTACATGCAATCGATTACGTGATGAACAACTCAATCGTTGCGCCAGAAAAAGCAAAGATTACACGTTTAACGCGTGTTTCTGTGTATTTGCGTAGACATGTATTTTTGAATCTGTCTGTGGCATCATAGTTTGCTCAATCCATTTGAACTTGTGTGATATTTTACCCACATACTTGCATTTAGTTCCCGGAAGTTTGAACTTTGACATTTAACTGTGATACATTCGAATGTAAGTAAGCATTGTCTATAATTACACACAGTATAATCTTTCAAAAAGTAATATTTTGTACACAAAAAATGGATTGTACAGGTGTGACCATACGGTCACACCCGCAACAAAAATCGTTATTTTTCAAGTGCAAGAAAATGTTTCCGAAAGTTGATACTTTATAGTATGATAGGTACATAACGAGTTCCTCATATTTAAATACATAGAGATTCAAAATCAAAGTTTAAGATTGCGAGAAAAAAGTCAAAATAAATGCGTAAAAATCTCTCATTTGCGGAAATGGATTGAGTTAAGCTCCTAAACGAGTGAACCGATTTTGGTTTTATTTTTATTATTATGATTATTATTCTTTTGAAACGTGATTTAATCGAGTGTTTTTGAATATTTTATCCCAACATCCAGCTCACGGAGTATATAAGGCCCTTTCGTAACTGATACATGTGTCATGTTATTATTGTTTAAAAATTAACTTGATAGAGAATTTTCTTAGTCAGTGGTCCAACTTGTATGTCAGATGGACTATATGGGGGTTATCAGAGCTGATTCAGCTGCTTGCTTTCTTCAATGACACGAATCCAAAAATCTATTATCTCTGGGGCATTTCAAAAGAACTGGCTTCCTTTATTCGAATTTAAGAACAATCGTTGAAAATGTTTAACCGAATTGTCAGAAATTGGTTTCTAAAAATCAGATGGGCATTTCGTATTAAGAGAAGAGTCATCACGTAATGATATTAACCATTCTTGGTTTTAGCTAAAAAAAAAATTTCCGTGTTTTATCGCGTGGTCTGCATTTTTTAAAGGTATTTAAATTTACACGAGTGTATGTATTTAATTCTGGATACTTTAAATTTTTTTTAAGATTTGAGCATTTAATATTATATAACGAATTGATAGATTTATCGCTTCTCGACTATGTATGTATTCATTTCATGTAAACATTATCTTTAATTTTTTTTAAATGCAAACTGTAAAAAAAATAGTTTTCGAAAGAATTTTGATTTATTTAAATAATTAGCTTTGGCAACGAAACATGATATCGTTTTAGATAAAAATCGATAAAAAGTCATGATTTGACATCGATTATTAAATAGTGATTTGATATTGTTAAATTATACTATATTATTGGTATTGTAACAATTTATATTGTTTAATCATTAAAACAAATAATATCTTATATTCACATTAAATGAATACACACGTTAGAGAAGTTATAAATAAATGATTCAAGTGAAATAAATTAAATAATTCATTATACAATACTAACTAACGAAATCTTTAAAACAAATAAAAATTATCTAAATTTGTTCTTATCTATGACTCATTAGAGCCTGAGGATATTAAGCTTTTAATTAAAGTTTAGCTCTTGTTACCACTTCCTGCGATGTTGTTTGTGTTGAACCAAACTGGATTGGAGAACGGATTGAAAATCTCTTTTGTTCTCAGATGAGAGTCGTGTTTCCCTGATGCCAGTGTTCACTATACATACATAAATTTGGAAGAAGCCCAGTAAATGGTAAAGTAAAATATTTAAATTATTGTAGAGCTTTCTAAATGACTGCTCGAATAACAGTTTAGGGAGAAACGTTACTTTCAGCTACTTTTCCCAAACTATATTTTTCTGTTCTTTTTATATTCTGTTCTTAGTTTAATATAACAAAAAAGAAAAAAAAAACTATAACTACATTTAAAATAGGCTGTGGCACAGAATCAAATGTGCCAATTAAACAAACTGCTTCATGTCTGTAGTTGAAATAATAACCCTAAGTTTTCTTTACTAGATTCTAGTTCTTTGGATTAAACCGATCGTAAATGTGCTGTCATTCAAAATCGCGTTGCCGATGTGTTTTGGCAAATATAACAACCCAAGTAGCATCAACTCATCGGATTTTGCTCGACCGATCATCGAACTCCTCGTAAACTGATCCCGTAACGCACGATGAAGCCGGTAACCTTGTCTAGTGATCAGAGCAGTCAGCCACGGATGGTGTGGCCCCGGGATCGAGTCCCAGCTTGGGCATGGATGAGCTTTCTCTCTCTGTTCTTGTCCTTTCTTTGTGTGGTTGTGTGAAAGGTTGCCTACCCTATAAACGGGTCCCTATAGCATGCATGTTCTATGGAAGTCGGACTTCACACCAAATAACGGTACAGTTGGAAAAGTGAAGCAGCGCACCCCAAATTGTCAGCCTGGCTCACACACGACAAAAAAAAAAAAAAAAAAAAAAAAAAAAAAAAAAACGCACGATGACATCGTTCCGCGCAGTATTCGACGAGCACGGTTTTCGATGAGCTACTTTTCATCGGAAAGCGATAACTTTCGATCAACTTTCCCGATGAAAATAAGCCGAGCTTCCCAAATTGATCCTAAATTCATCCGCACGGGACTGCACTGCTCGTAAATTGCTCCAAATCTCATCGTATTTCGAACAAAACTCATCGGATTTTGCTGCTCGAATTCTGCTTGGCCGATAAGAGATATTGGAGCAATTTCCGATGAGAACGCATCAAATCCAATCATTAGCCGATGAGATTATGCTGCTTGGGAACTGTTTCCATACTATCAAGAAGCGTACACTACAGCAGTGATATGTACTGCACACTGACTTGGCCTCCGATGTCACCAGAATCTGTTTTTCATCGTGCATTTATCGTTTCCTTATAGCAACAGTAAGATATCTAATACTGATGACTAGTAGTTTAATCAACTTCTAGTCATCAGTAAAACATCCTCCTGTTGACTAGTAGTTGTCTTACAGTAAGATATCTTAATGTTGATCTAAGGCGGAAATATGGGGGAAATATTGGACTACTAGACCAATGTTATTCACCGTAGCATGAGCCGAAGCAAAATTGACAGATCATGTACAGCAGGCATAGTTGGAATGGATGTATGCCAGCACCCACAATTTGATATTAGGACATTGCAATGCATACATTATACATTATTAATCTTGCAATTACAACAGTGGTAAATATCCTCTTTTGTAATGTGAATACTTTAAGGTATGACCTTCAAACTTGAATCAATAAAATGTTGCCTAGACACGTGTCTTTGCATAAATTTCTATTTTATTCATTAGTTTTATCTTACTATTAGGTTTTAATTTTCCGGTAGTGTATAGCGAAAGTTTAAAAACCAAATATAAATAATGCAGTGAAATAAAATAGCAATAAGTTTTTTTATCTTCAAATTTAAACTGGAGCTACTACAATTTATATATACAACTCAATCCACTATTATACATGTACGGTACTCCTAGTTGTACCTTTTTCAGTAAGAAAGATACTGTCCTTTTCAGGGATCAATCGCCAAATTATATATGTTTTGTGTACGTTTAACATTTTAAAGGTATAAATCAAGAAATAAAATAGGCAGCTTTAACTCTTCAAATATAAGTAGAATTTAAAATGTATGCATACTGTTAGTTGGCATTCAACTTTTTCAACTGGTTTCATTCAACTTTTTATGCTTATAAAACTTCAGTAGTTGAGCTCATTTTTCAGAAATAATGTTTTTTAATTATAAATTAAAAAATATGCAACTAGTATTTCAAATTATTTTGCCATACCTAAGATTTATTATTTTTAAAATAACCATTTTATAAAAATTTTCTTTCTGTGTTTGAAATTACTTTTACATTAAAAAATTGTAGCAAAATGTTTTATGGAAAAAGAGACCATTTGCTGTTTTGGAAAAATGTGTTAAATTCTGAAAGATCAAGAGTTTTTTTTTTAATATTATTTCAGCTTTAATTAATGCGTTTTTACTATGAAAATAATAAATTGTAAACAATTGATTAAAATTCAAAATATTATTAATATGACAGTTGTGATAAGAAAATTAAAGTTTTATCTAAATATTGCACTTTTTTCTTAATGAATTTTTAACAGTTTCTTACTTAGCTCGTTTATGCCAGTTTCAGGAGCATTTAATTATTTTAATAAACAATTCAGTAATCTGTCGCATATTAAAATCTAAACGTTTCCTTGAAAGTTAAAGATAGCTCTTCTAATATCGTAATAAAATGAAGAACTATAAAAAGGTTTTTTTTCTAAAGTTTGTTTTTTCTAAAGTATGTTTTTTCGCGCTGCAAATACAGTTTACATCTCTTCTGAAACTAAACAAGGAAAACAGTTCAAAGAAAACATTAAATTCACATTACAAACAAACATTAAAGTCTACGATTGAAATTAAGATTAATAGTTTGAAAACTTAACAAAGCTTTTAAGAAACCTTCAACGCTAGAATTGATATAAAAAAAGAAGAGAATGCTTTTAAATGAAAGGTCAATTTACGCTCTGCTAAATATGTTTTATTTTCTTTTTTTTAATGCAGAAAAAATGTCTTTTTTCTTTTGTAAATGCAAAAATAACTAAACTGTTAAATTTTGCGTATTTTTTAAAAAGACATAACAGTGTTACTACGTGTAATAATATAGTTATAGAGCAGTGTACCTGTCTACAAAAAGTATTTTCCTTTAATATGCCAAAAATACTCAAGAAGTGTTTGATCTGAAAGAACTTTTGAACAATTTAAGACTGCTTTTCGTGAAAATAGCAACGCATCTATGATACCGCATGGATTATATATTAGGCATTTGTTTTATTGCGATAAGCAAATAATTACGATTTTAACACAGTCATAATACACTGAAGTGACAAAAGTCATGGGATAGCAATATGCAAATTTTCAGATGGCAGTAGCATCGCATAGAACAGGTATAAATGCGCAGTGCTTTTACAGAGCTTTCATTTCTGTTCAAGTTATTCATGTGAAGAGGTTTTAACGTGATGATTACCGCACGACGTGAATTAACAGACTTTGAACGCGGAATGTTAGTTGGAGCTAGACGCATGGGTCATGCCATTTCGGAAATCGTTAGAGAATTCAACATTCCCAGATCCACTGTGTCAAGAGTGTGCCGAGAGTATGAAATTTCAGGCATAACATCCCACCATGGACAGCGCAGTGGTCGACCGCCTGCACTTAAAGATCGAGACCGGCGACGTCTGCAAAGAGTCGTAAATTCTAACAGACAAGCAACACTGCGTCAAATCACCGTAGAAATCAATGTGGGACGTACAATGGACGTGTCTGCTAGAACTGTGCGGAGAAATTTGGATTTCTTGGGCTATTCCAGCAGAAGACCGACTCGAGTGCCTTTACTGACAGAACGACATCGCTTGCAGCGACTCTCGTGGGCACGTGAGCATATCGGTTGGTCCCTAGATGAATGGAAAACCGTGGCCTGGTCCGATGAGTCACGATTTCAGCTGGTAAGAGCCGATGGTAGGGTTCGAGTGTGGCGCAGACCCCACGAAGCCATGGACCCAAACTGTCAGCAAGGCACTGTTCAAGCTGGTGGTGGCTCCGTAATGGTGTGGGCTGTTTTTTCATGGCATGGACTTGGTCCTCTAGTGCGACTGGACCGAACATTGACTGGAAATGCTTATGTGCAGCTACTTGGAGATCACTTGCAGCCATTCATGGACTTCATGTACCCAAACAACGATGGGATTTTTATGGATGACAATGCGCCATGTCACCGGGCCACAACTGTTCGCAATTGGTTTGAAGAAAATTCTGGACAATTCCAACGAATGATTTGGCCACCTAGATCGCCCGACATGAATCCCATTGAGCATTTATGGGACACCATCGAGAGGTCTGTTCGTGCCCAAAATCCTGCCCCATCAACGCTTTCACAATTATGGACGTCTATCGAGACAGCATGGCTCAATATTCCTGCAGAAGACTTCCAACGACTTGTTGAGTCCATGCCACGTCGAGTTGTTGCACTTCGCTGGGCAAAAGGAGGGCCGACACGATATTAAGAGGTATCCCATGACTTTTGTCACTTCAGTGTAATAAACTGCTTATTTATGTACCTCAAAGCCAGACTAACGTAAATCCATTTTAGTTACTTTGCAGGAGAGTGCGAAGACGTTTGTCTAAAGCATACAAAGAATTGGACTCATACTCTTTCAACGCTGCTAAGTAATTGTGAAGGAATTTTCTTTATAGAATGACGTTCTCATGGGTCGACGCAGAAAAAAATTCTACATAGAATACAGTACTAAAGAGAAAATTGTCGTTTTTAGACTTACTTTAATCTGGCTCTGATTTAGATTTGTAGACTTTAGCGAGTTGCGCATATTTTTACTTCTCGATAAAGAATTAGGAGGAATATATTTGGTAAAACATGCATAACATTTAATTCTAAAAGATATCTTAAAATGTTGTTTATTAAGTAGTACTTCTACTCTTGGAATTTATGAAGTTGACAACACATTATGATTGAAGTAGCTTAAAGTAACGTTTTCTTTTATTTAATCTTATAAATGAAGTTATGGTTAAGAATAACTTTACTATAGACTTTATTTTATGCTAGCCCTTTTCTCCTGCGCTGTCAAAACTTTCTCATAGACCTCCCTGGAAAACAATGGGCAGCTGTGCCTTAATTCTGTCAGTAACACATCTTGCAAAAAAACAGGAAAGTTTCTCGCTGAAAGTTTTCATGAATTTAACCTAGAATTTGCTTGAATAATTCAGAAACCTTCCCAATAAAAGCAATATCTGCCTGCATGTTAGTCTGATACATCAGCGTGTGATTATTTTCTGTTCCTGTAACTGAACACAAGAATGGAAGAAGCTTTTTTCAATGGTGTTCCAGCTTATTAAAGCACCCGTGACACAGTTGCTAAAGAACATTCTCAAAACCATATTTAACAAGTTTACATAACTTGCTTCACCGCTCAAAACGTTTTGCTGGGTTAAATAGATCCTGTTTTCAGTAAATATGTAGCTTCAAGACATATTACCATGATTATTTTACTTTACCACTAAAATGTTCGGTTATTTTTAGATCACTCTGTATAAGTGAACAAAAAAAATAATAACTATATTTATTTAACAGAAATAGTTTAGGAGATAAATTGAAAAATAATAGTTTTTCAAGCATTATTAAGAAAAGGTTAAAATGTATTATTAGCTTGATTGGTTCTAAATTTATTAAAAGCATTCCGTAGAATGGCAGTGGCATATGTTTTTAGTATCCACACGTGGGGACACAAAGCTTATAAAAATGCGAGATTGTTTAAAAAATTTTCAACGCTGCTTTTGACACTTAGACTACAAAGCAATTATCGGAGAGGATTAAGTTATATAGAAACCAAGTGTTTCCAGAAGAAAAAAAAAGGAAAGATAGGAGGGTTAGAAGGGAAGGAATTTTGAGGGAAAATGTTTTTCTTATACTTAAAACTATTTGTCTCAGAAAAAAAGAGATTTTCTTTTAGAACTGGTTTAAGGTAAGTTTATATTTAAAAAAAATACCTGTTTAATATGTGTATCATCTCACTTGTTTTTGTGGATGACTTGATGATAGTTATATGCATTGCTAAAGCTTCAATTCTGTTTCTTGACGTGGGATTGTATCTGAAGAATAAGCTAATAGAGAAGTTTTAATTTTATTCGTTTTTGCATTCTTAAAGCATTAAAAAATGCGTGAAACAATTTAAGATATATCATTTAAACCATGGTTAGTTAGATTAAGTTTAAGTTACTAACTATCCGTTAGAGGTCTGGTGAGGGTTTTAGTACAAACAATGGAAGTAAAAATCAGTGCATTGCCTTTTCTGATAAATTAATGTGTACAGTGTAAGAAAATTCCAAATCGTTACTTATTATTTCTGGGTAACGTTTCCGGGATTTCATGACCTATTCCCTGAGAAAATCAAGTTTAACGATTTAAGAGCAAGAATCTGAGAAACTGTCACGCCTAGCATTATGAGGTGATTCATGACCTCTCAGATTTTCTCCCAAAAATTACCAAATGTTTATTATCTTATTGAAAGACCAAATCCAGAATGTTTTGCTCTAAAGTTGAGTTGTTTAGTTTTTATGGATCCCCAAAGTTGAAGGTGCGGCATCAAAAATTAAGCGGATTTTCAAGACATGGAAGTTGCTGTGAGCCAAAACTCTTACCAGGAACTGTTGAACTCCAATTTTCTTTTTGTATATGGAATATAGAAGGTTCAAACTTTACAAAATGAATGTTAAATTTGTGGTAAGTTGTTGCTGTAAGGTCAGTGAAGGCCCTCAAAACAAGGCATTTTTGACGTTTTTTAGCATTTTTGAGGTCCAAAAACAGCTTGTACATTTCAGTTGCCACGGCAAAAGTAGTGTCGTTTGAAAGACCAGTGTAAGCACTTTAAAATAATGTATAAATAACCGAGGAAAGTTCAACGTGCTTTTAGTTGCGTAAGGCCGAAATATGAAAAATGTCATATTTTACCGATATTCAAACTGTCATAACTTCCTCTGCCAATAACATATTGAAATATTTTTTTTTGCCAATGTCATATTCTTTTCTTTGTCTTAACAGAACAGTTGAGTCCTTTGAGGCGAAATGTAAAAAATTTTTTACAAAAAATGTACAGGAAAGAAATACATTTTTTGTAACAAAATTTTTAACATTTCGCCTTAAAGGACTCAACTGTTCTGTTAAGATAAAGAATAGAGTATGACATTGACAAAAAAAAAAAAAAAATTTCAATATGTTGTTGGCAGAGGAAGTTATGACCGTTTGAATATCGGTAAAATATGACATTTTTCATATTTCGGCCTTACGCAACTAAAAGCACGCTGACCTTTCCTCGGTTATTTATACATCATTTTAAAGTGCTTACACTGGTCTTTCAAAAGACACTACTTTTGCCGTGGCAACTGAAATGTACAAGCTGGTTTTGGACCTCAAAAATGCTGAAAAACGTCAAAAATGCCTTGTTTTGAGGGCCTTCACTGACCTTACGAAAACAACTTACCTCAAATTTAACATTCATTTTGTAAAGTTTGAACCTTCTATTTTCTATATACAAAAAGAAAATTGGAGTTCAACAGTTCCTGGTCAGAGTTTTGGCTCACAGCAACATCCATGTCTTGAAAATCCGCTTAATTTTAGACCTTCAACTTTGGGGATCCATAAAAACTAAACAACTCAACTTTAGAACAAAACATTATGGATTTGGTCTTTCAATAAGATAATAAACATTTGGTAATTTTTTGGAAAAAATCTGAGAGGTCATGAATCACAGGCGTGACACTCTCTCAGATTCTTGCTCTTAATACAAGCTGTTCTCACTGCTGTCATAAATACTTCTAGCTACCAGTTGAAAGGTATAGATAACGTCTTTATGAAGTGTTTAGCCTTCAAATCGATTA
The DNA here is from genome assembly GCA_038373865.1 of Uloborus plumipes. NCBI lineage: Eukaryota > Metazoa > Arthropoda > Arachnida > Araneae > Uloboridae > Uloborus > Uloborus plumipes. The sequence goes on along the minus strand of JAXGGA010003987.1, from coordinate 1,424 downwards.
CGGCCTGTCCAGATTGATTTCGCCCCAAATTACTGTATATGCGGTCTTTGGGTACTGTACCTTTGCAAGAATTGCAAGTAAATAAGTTGTTCAGCTATTTACATGCCATTGTTGCCTTAGCATTAGGAATAGTTGCTAAACTGCTCAGGGGCCGGTCAGTTTCGTGGTACAACAGGAAAGTGCTGATATGCTACTATAAACCTAGGGGGGGGGGTTGGAAAGTTCACACGATTTCTTGGCGTGATGTGACTGGGAAGGTTCTTAAATTCTTCAGGAAGGTTAATAAATATCAGCGGGAAACATCCTGATTTTTTAAAGCTATGTTACTAAGCATAAAGTAGGTACATCAGCTGCCCATTGTTTTCCTGCAATATTTCGGAAGTTTTTTTTTTTTTTTTTGACAGTGTAAGTGTGTGCAGTAATTTATTTCCTTACCTAATCAGTTCTGTTTATTTTACGCCTATTAACGTATCATTCCTCTCAATAAAAAGCAATTTTATTGGTAAATCTTAAGACTTAGCATTAAAGTTTTCTTTTTTATTTGCTTTGGGCACGGTTTTTATTTTATATTTCATATTTGCTAAAAGTTCATTGCCTCAACTATACAGAAGAGCTATACTCATAAGACATGCATTTCAAATGTAGCAGCTGAGATGCTCACCTAATGGTGGAAGAGCAAACACTAAGCAATTAAAAGCGAGGGTGGGTGGGGGGGGGGGTACTTAGTCTTAAAGTAAGGAAGAACAATGAAATTAAAATATATTTAAATTTATTAAAACTAATCAGTAACGAATAGCCTTTTTTAAAATACAAAACAGCCAATTAAAAAACTTAACTGCTCCTGAAAAAATCAAATTAAAATAAAATTGAATTTTTAAAGCTTTAAAAGTTAAAAGAAAACAATGCAAGTTAACTCCGAGAAAACATAGCAGTGACCAACAAGGCACTATTTACTTTTATGTCGGTATTTTTGATATTGAGGGAAAACAATTTGTAACGATGCCAATATATTTTGAGATACAGTCGAACCCACTCAATGGAGTAGCCATTTTATCATGAAAAAATATTCTAATATGCGGGATTTTCAATTATCCGGGATGAAAATGATTCATTACAACAAGTACATTTGGTACATTGAAAATGTATTGTATTAAGCGGGATATTCCTTTAACCGATATTCTAATAAGCGGGCTCGACTGTATTTCAAATATTTTCTTTGAAATTTAATGCAAGAACGTCATAATTAAACGTAACTTTTCAAAGCGTACACTTTTTACTAATCTTCTTCTCAAAACAACATATAAAAAAAACAACAGATTATCTTGAAGAGACTTTATGCATAAAAAAAGTCCAATCAGTAGCTTTAAGTATACTGTTACTACATGATATCTTACTCTCAAATTTTAAAATCGCTCTCCTGAAAA